>JAVYIG010004774.1:80000-152488 GCA_035222895.1 Strongylocentrotus droebachiensis | reverse complement strand
AAGGTAATAGGCCTATACATAATGAGGGCTAACATAATTTAATTGGATTGATTTTTTTGTTGATTTTTGTTGTTGATTTTTGTTGATTTTTTTTTGGAGGGAGGGGGGGGGGGGATAGTACAAGCTGTAATTCCCGGCAAAGACTTCTAGTCCCACAATACTAATAAGGCAGGTGAAAAGCGTTTTTTAAGTCGTCGCATTGATGCCAGAAAAAAAAAATGACAACTCATCGTATTTATGGCCTTTAATCTTTCAAAATGCATAACCGTTCATCATTAAAAGCCATACATAGAATTAAGTTTCGTTCATTTTGCCATCCCTCATGTTTCCAATTTGAGAAGGTTATCTGTGTTGTTCGGAAATATGTGCATACCACCAAGTCATTTACTTTGTTTTTCATATATTTTGGAGGCCTGTACAATTAGGTAGAAATTGTTGCTTGTTTAAAAAAATACATTTTTGATAACTTTAAAGTTGTAACTAAAACAAAACAAAGAATAACAATGTAAATATGCAGTTAAAAGCTTAGAAAAAGAACAGGTGGATCATGGTTGTGATGGAATTATAACGCCCCCCATCACCCCAATCACCCCCATCTCACCCCTGCTCCATCCGCCCTCCCCCTATCACCCTCGTCTAACAAATTGAAAAAAATACAATGACTAGTCGCTATTTTAGCGCTATGCTAGGCTTTTAAAATGCTCAACCAAGAAAGTTCATGAACACCATGATCATTTTTGTAAAGTCGCCATCTACGTTTTATTTTGTTTACGCGATGATTCATTTCGCTGAACCTATTTTTCAAAGCCCGTCTCGACTTGCTCACAGCTGTTCAAACAAACCAGCCAGGCAATGACGGCTTGCGCGCAGAGCAGCGGGAGCCCCTCGCTCACAGACTGCTCAGCCAGCGGAACGGCGAATTGCTCCCCAATGAATGAGGATCAAAACAAGATGGATGAGGACGATGTCGTCGTGTGGGAATGGTTCTCCGACCACGGGCGATGGCGAGCTTATGATCCTTCCGTGGTGGTCGAATTAGAAGCAGCACACGGCAGACAGGCAACACTAGCACTGGGGAATGTCGACCCGGCGTTGTCGTCGTATGAAATAGATTTTACAGCCATGCAACAGTACCGGACGACTTCGGGTTAGTGAACCATTTCTTTCTTTTGTTTTCTTTGAGTTTGTTGTTCTTGTTCAGGTTAGTGTTTATTTTAGGTCATATGAAAATATGAGAACGTACCTGGGTTTTGTGATGTCTTTATTCAATTTTCTACAACCTCGAAGTGTGTTCATAACAGACAAACCTTTATTATGTAACTCAATTGATTGTCAATTGTAGATGTTATCTGCATCTGTTGACTGTTGTAGTGTGATACAATTGAAATCGAGACCGTTAAAAGTAAAACCAATAAAAGTACTAAAAGTAAAACTGAAGCTGAAGGGATTGGTGATAATTAATAATGTGAAATTTGTGCTACCAGAGTGATTGAGGATCATTGAGCTTAATACCGTTGACGTGTTCTTGATAATAATTCATTAGATCTACATTGATTAACAAACATGCAATTTACTTCACAAAAACAAAAAAACACTGACCTTAGTTTCACCAGGTTCACAAGAGTTTGCAATGTTTATTCCGCTGGAAAGGCAAATAGGTCTAGATCTAGTCTAAATTTGCCGATTTTGCGTCGGCAATTGGTTAATAACGAAAGTAATAAGTTTAGTGTACTCAGTGTACTAAAGGTAGTTTGCTGAGTTAATAGCGACACTCCAAGTGCGTGCCTGGTAATCGCTATGCATTACATGTAGGTCAGACCACTGATAATCATTGAATTCACAATCAGTCTTAGATAATTTCTCCCCATGAAACTTAATTTTTTAAAAATTTATAAATGCTTTATATTTTCCCATCAGATAAATTGAATTTGGTAGATCTTAAAGACGCAAATAATTTGTAATACATTGAGCTCTCGTGTATAACTCGTCCACAATTTTTGCAGAGTCCGAGATGTAGTGCCAAGCCTGAGCTGAGCCTAGATCCAGTCATTGCTTTTACTGCAGATTTCTTTTGTTTCTATTTACATGTACAGCAATTTTCCCATTCTCTATGTATTGCAGCAGGTACAATGCCTAAGTGGTGATTCGAAATTTCAACAAAATAATCTATGTACATAACATACAAAACTGTTTACTTCTTCAGTGTCATTGCTAAAGGAGTCAAGGTCAGTGGCCAATTAGAGGAACAAAAGACGATGAACTCTGCAAAATTTGTCATAATAAAAGATAGAGCTGGTAATGGCTAAATTGAGGGCAATGGACTTCCTGTGCATAATGAATCACATCCTTGGTTTGACCAATTGTAACAAGCTTTAGTTCATTCATTCATCCTCTTCAACATTAGATCAAAACTTCACTGCCCATATGCATACTATTTTAGAATAATTTTTTTAAATCCAAAATGAAACACGTTTTCTTTGATAATTACCCAAAAGCTAATATTAATCCATCAAAGGTAAATACTTCATTAAAAGTCTTTGTATACATGTAATGAACTTTTAATCCTGATTTTTTAAGTTTGAAAATAAATATTTTGTATTACATTTACATCATCTATCAATGTTAAAAAATGATGAGTAAAGATGACTTGGACTACAGTTTGTACTAAGGTACCGGTACTTGTAGCTCTGTAGGCAGGTAACTTAAGATTAGGCATGAGTCATCACGGGTTTTGCTGAACCCGGGTTTGACTTGAAAATTTCGGGCGGGGACCGGGTACCCGAAATTTTCACCACTGCACTGACACTAAAAATCGTGTGCATGCAGCGGCGGGAGTTAGACTAAGTTGCTGTTCTAATAATGCGACGGAAAGGACAGTTACTGCTTTCAAACAATAAAATAATCAATTGAATTAAATTAAGATGCTTTAAAAAATAAATAGATATCGTTTCAGTTGACGGTAGGTGTTTTTATCGCTCTAAAATTGAGGCTGCAAGAAAGGAATCACGCTTCGTGGTACCGATCGAGTGCGTTCAGAAACGGAAGTGGAATAGATCTATGACCCACTGAAGACAGAGCAAGAAAGTGCCACACAGAAGACTAAAATGTTGATCAGACTATTGCAATTAAATCGTAATACTCAAGGCATTAATTTAATTGTCAAATTATATCCACAATATAATGATTTACCCTTGATAGTTTGAGGAAGGAAAATAAATTAAAGCTCTTGAAATAACATCGAAGTGCCTTTCGTTCGTTCTAAAAATGCGTGTATAACGGCAAGCAGAAGTTACGAGTCAAGCTTGATATGCATGTTTACATCCCTACACCGTCATCCGACCTGATCGGAACAATAAGCATTAAACCGATTAAAAAACATCACTTAAGACTTTGAGGGACTCCAATTCAACAAAATTACCGTAAAATAGTTATTTGCTTTGACAAATAATACTATAGATATTCATATTATCTTACAGAAATAATGATATTTCATGAGCTACGTACTCGATATCGAGTTCAGCTAGCCATCATTTTGAAATGAGACGTAGTTGTCATGCAGTAGACTGTAGAGGGCAGTATGCAGCAGAGCTTATTGTGCTTATTTATGCTTATTGTTCCGATCAGGTCGGATGACAGTGCAGGGATGTAAACATGCATATCAAGCTTGACTCGTAACTTCTGATTGCCGTTATACACGCATTTTTAAAAACGAACGAAAGGCACTTCGATGTTATTTCAAGAGCTTTAATTTATTTTCCTTCATCAAACTATCAAGGGTAAGCCATTATATTGTGGATATAATTTGACAATTAAATTAATGCCTTTAGTATTACGATTTAATTGCAATAGTCTGATCAACATTTTAGTCTTCTGTGTCGCACTTTCTCGCTCTGTCTTCAGTGGGTCATAGATCTATTTCCACTTCCGTTTCTGAACGCACTCGATCGGTACCACGAAGCGTGATTCCTTTCTTGCAGCCTCAATTTTAGAGCGATAAAAACATCTACCGTCAACTGAAACAATATCCAATTATTTCTAAAGCATATTTATTTGATTATATTGAAATATAAGTTTGTGAATTGCATATTTTTAGTTCTATATTTCAAAATATCAGTGTGAAATTTAATTTTGAAAAACCCGAAACCCGAAAACCAAAAACCGGGTTTCAGCTCGACGGTCGGGGCCCGGGCGGGGACCCGTTTCGACTCAGGCCTACTTAAGATGTATTGATCAATCATATGTACAGTGTACAGTGTAGTGTATATTAGTTTAATTGCAACATCTGAAGAACGATTGTCATTATTGTTACCAAGCGCACTCTGAAAGTGAATAACACAAAAATCAAAGAGTGCAGATTCCAATACTGGTCCATTCACTGTCATAGTAGTTCTTTTCTTAGAACACATTTTTCCTAAATTTGGACTTTGGAAGTGAGTTAGAGCTGGCCAATACAATACATGTACCTACATTTAACTGCTTGAGCATAAAGTTCTAGCTTCCTAAATGTACATTGTAGCTGCACGGTCATTGTCTACATACTGTACATGTACAACCATCACCCAGGGCAACTGGGCAAGGAATAGCTGTGCTGGCATACCTGGTACTGCAGCAGCTTAGAAGAACTTTGTGCCACCTAAAATCTGGCTCAAATTGATTTGACGTGGTCATTGTGTCTTGACTGGACTTGATGATGTGTCTGATTTGACTTGACCAGACTTGGGCAAACTGACCAATGGTGACTCAAATTGACTTGTGACTCGACTCAAGTGTGACCGGTTACATCACTGCAGAAAACTGTGCCGATCTCAGCACTCAGCACTCAAGGTCTATGATATAACACTGATCTATCAATGATGAAAGTTTCCCATTTTAGTTACGGTATGGCCATAAGTCATGTGCATGGCCTTGGACTGATGGTAATGAACATGTATAAAGTGTACAATGTACATGATCTTAAATACAACCTACATGTACAAGTACAAATTGTATGTGTACAACAAAATTCCTCTAGTGCGAAAGGGCCAATAGATTTGTAAGGTTTGGAGCCGACTCACAAAGGGGTGAGAAACACCATTGATACTTTTCCTGCAGGCAAGGTAGCGTAAGGTGTCCCAAGAGTTGAAAAGATGTGTGTCTCAGTCCTTAGACTGTCTGGTTCACAATCTTAAAAGGTGTACCCTCAAAATTATACACATGTAGGATGCAGGGCATGCAAACATGTCTCTAAAGGCCACTCAAGGGGAACTCAAGGCGTTGTGGCGTACGCCTGTAATCCAGCTAACAAACTGATTCAGCCAAGGACTCAGGTTCGAAACTGAGTCACGTCTTTCGGATGGTGACGTTTAAAGGTCGGTCCCCAGACGTAAATAATCATATCTGATTGATTCACATCTGTAAAAAAAAACAATACACACACACACACACTTAAAAAGTGTTCACTATAAACAGGTGGCCTTTCTAGACAGGTTCTACAATACACATTTTTTTTCTCAAGGGAGAAAAAATACTTAGCCACTATAGACAGGTGGCCTTTATTAGAGAGGTGGCCACTATGACAGGTTTGAAAAAGCCTTTAGCACACCGGTAGCTAAACTTTGTCAGTCTCTTGGTTGTTGGAGGAGCAGCTAAACAGCACATTGCCTATTTAAAGGGAGTAGTCTACTGTCAGACAATTCAGGTCCTGTTTAAAGCTAAAGACCAGTTATGGTCATGCGATTGCATTGTGAAAGAAACGTTGTAAAATCAATCAGAAAAGGTTGATCATCTAGCATAGATGTACTGCAAGGTTCTGGAATGATAAGAAATTTGGCCAAGTCTTCATAAAGTAGAAGCACTGTACACAGAAAGATGTATATGGGACTACACACACGTGCGCGACACGTGCATTTCATATCTCTCAACAGGCGAGAGATACACTAATTTACCAAATATATCAATTAGTAGGCGGTTTCCCGTCAAAATTGTTATCATGTAATATTCAAAACATATTCTTTCACATGATTGGTAATAAGAGCTTCCATTTCATTTTTTGAAATTGGGGCATTTCCAATACTGGTCTTTACCTTTAATGTTAACAGATGAGGGTTTAAGCTTGCTAATAATAGGTAATGATGCCTCAACAGTTGGCATGGTTATTACTGTTTTCAGAATCAAATACATATTTGATAGCTTTCATTATAAGCCATTTTAATTTGTTGATTAGTCATTGTGACTCGTGAAAATATGCAGACAATTACTTCACAGAACAAGATCAAAGAAGATATCTTGCCATTGCCTTTTACAATTTCCCTTACTGTACCTCAAGAGGCCCAAGTACATGTACATTGTATTCACGTATTGAGCTACATGTATCATATATTCTACATTTGAAATTTGGTTTAATAAACATTGGGGTATGGAGAGCATCATGAGAGCAAGGGATTCAAAGTAAAATGAATTTTTTGTTTGTTTTTCTAGAGTCTGTCAAAAGCATCTCCAAACTGATGCCATAGGCTGAGCGTCGTCGTCGGCGACGCGGATGCTGGCAGCGTGGTTAGAATCTTGAGTGGATGTTGAGATCAAACAGTAACTCAACATGTCTGTATTCCGTATGCAGAGAGCCAGAAGGGCGTTGACATGTTACATGAAGCCTGTCTTCATCAGCTCGAGTTTGCCAGATAACCAGCTATTTTAACTATTCCGATCGCAAATTAGCCAGTTAATTTTCGCCTTCATCAGCCCACAGTTGCAATTAGCGGGATGTTTGGTTGAGAAAATATCCAGAGAAATCTTGGTCTTGTTTCCAAAATATCCTGCTATTTGGGAAATAGCGGCTAATTTGCGCCCGTCAGAGCTAGTTTGTGATGAGCATACCGGTATTGGTCTGGTTAAGACGCAATTTCCAGCTTCAGGATAATATCCCGAGTCGGAAAATAGCGGGTTATTTGGCAAACTCGAGCTGATGAAGACAGGCTTAATATGGAGTAATACCCTTTTGGCTCTGAAGAGAGAGGATACATGCACATGAGAGATGAAATGAAAACATGAAAATGAAAGTTGCATATAGCCTGTGCATATCCAAACATTGACACGCTGATGGCTGGAAGCTCTTGTCGTCATCGGTGATGGGGGAGGTTTTTGGGTACGGCCTGGTTGGTGAAGCAGTGACGTAAGTCAGGGAATTGAGGAGAAATGGAGGAGAATGGTACGGCTCTCCAGAGGAAAGAAAGAGGGACAGAGAGGCAGGCATCAACAGTTACATTTAAAGTATTATGTTTGAGAGAGAGAGAGAGAGAGAGTGTGTGTTTGTATGGGAGTACCGGTATCATTACATAGAAAATTGTTCTGGAGAGAGGAAAATTGTGCTGGAGAGAGAGACAAAGAGAGAGAGAGAACTTTATCTGTATTGGAAATATTACCAAAATGAAATAAATAAGATGGAGGAGTGCTTCTTTTGATATAGGGGAGCTCAAAACTGATCTTTTACCATATCAGTAATAAAATCTTTAGGTTTAAAGTGTTTTTGTATTTTTATATTCGAATAGCAGTGTTTATGTTTACTTTTTTTCACAGTTCTCATTTTGGATTTGGAGGTACAAAAGTGATATCTTGGTTCAGAAATTTATTAAAGCATTTCTTTCAAATTATGTTTTTTAATTTTTTTTACCAGAGCTCTTTTACGATTTTCTAAGGCTCCTGTGTTATTTGTTCATAGTTGAAGAGAACAGACTTGTAATCAAAATCCTCTACTTTTTTGGTCACATTTGTATGCAGGCCGCTATTACTTGTGTGACAGTTTTACTTTAGTATCATCTCCCAGGTTAGAAATGCAAATTTCCACATTTCCCAGGTTTGCGGAACCCCAATACATAGTAAGATAAATATTTTATAAAAATATTTTTTCCCCTTGATATGAGGTGCTTATGCGGCACATATCCATGGATCAGTAAAATTGCATTTTAAGAGGCCCAAATCAAGATGTAAAGTGCAGTACGACCGTCAAGATATTTTTTTGTTTTTCAAGAATTGCTTGTCAGTTTGGCTTAATACAAGGCTTTGTGGTACATGCATAATGAACTAGATGTGTTTGTACCGTAAATTTCAGTGTATAGGTTTTGTCCAACACATGACTAGAATGGTATAATGTCATCATTTATCTAAATTATGCTGCAACCATAAGCATGTACATGTACAGTACATGTAGTTTCCGTGTAGCTTGTAGCATCAAGGAAAATCCCACCGATGAAGTTCTCACAGGAAATTTATAATGTGTGATAAGCAATTGAGAGAGAGAGAGAGAAAGAAAGAGGGGGAAGGGGAGAGGAGGGGGATATATATAGATAGAGAGAGAGAGAGAGAGAGAGAGAGAGAGAGAGAGAGAGAGAGAGAGAGAAGATGACTGACTGTATACACACAGGTAAGAGAAAGTGAAGAGGAAGAAAAGTGGGAGAAATAAAATGAGAATAGTATTCTTCAAATTTCTGTTACATTGTATGATAATCAAGATAGAGAGAGAGAGCGGGGGGGGGGGGGGGGGGGGGGGCAGAAGAAGAAAAATACTTTCCAGTTCATATTGATTTGAGAGAATGAAAGGTGGAAAGAGAAGAAGGGGGAGAGCATACATTGACCTTTAATGCAAAAGCCTACATAAAAGAAAGAAAGAGTTGGAGGAGAGAGGAAAGAAGGGAGAGGGAGTGAGGAGAGGAGAGAAAAATTATCCTGTATAGTTCATGCCATACAAAGAGTTTGAAGGAGAAGCGAAGAAAAAGATATTGGTCAAGATGAGATTGAGAGTTCTTGAGAAAGGAGAGATAATTAAATTAATGGACAAAATGAAATCATTGATAAAAAATTAAAAACTCATAACTGAAGAGGACAAAGAATAAAAGTAGATCTGAAGGAGTTAGAAAATAAAAGAATGATATGAAATTATTTTTAACCTTCAAATGTGACAATTAATAGCATCATTAGCATGCATTTATTTTCTTTTGTTCTGTATAAATGTAGTCTACAATATGATGTAAATCAGCCACTATGTGAATGATGTACTAGTAAAGGAGCCTTGTGGGGCAAAGGAAATGCAGATGCATGCCTAACCCAGTTGTGGTGCTCTTTTTAAAAATCTACAAGTCTTGTCCTTTTTTTTTCATCCTTCCCTTTCGACCAGTCAACTTATCAGCACTTTATACATTTTTTTCCTTTCAATGGTTTTTACATGTATGTCCATACAGTGTATATGGCATCCAAATTCGATGGTACATGTATACAGTTCTGTGCTTCATATTGCTTACCAAAAAGCCTGTCTTTCTTTAAGATTCTTTTTGTTATTTGAAATATGTTATTGAGTATGGTGAATAAGGTGAATATCATACTTTTTCATACTGTATGCAATCTATCATACAAAAAAAAATAATGATAACAATTAATTAAAGGAATATTGTTCTTCAGTGAGTGTGCATACCTGTAATATAGTCCATGTAAATGTACATGTATCTCCAATAACATCTTTGCCACTTTCATAGAACTGCCAGTAGGGGTATTCCACTGTACACTTTGTACATGCACCGTAAAAAAAAAAAAATCTTTTTCTCTGAAGCCTGAACTTATTTTCTGTTTTGATTCAAAACAAGTGGATCTGAAGTGTTTGTTCTCTACTTCTCACTCCCACATACCCTTATACATGAACGTGTAGTACTAGTAAATAGTGCTCAGCTGCCTTGCCACTGTGTTTCCGGCTGCCATATTTTTTTTACCATTGTTACCTTTTTGGTGCATGTACAGTCTGTCATGATACATTGTACAGTGTATGTCTTCTTTTCTTTCTTTCCTAGTGAGTTGTTGCATTTAAATGTTTTATGTGACATATTGAATGCTTTATATTGTCTAGATTTGTAAACATAAGGAAATCATTTTGATAATGTACAATATTCATATAAAAAAAGTCTCCCTGGCCTCCTTTCAATCATTACTTTTAAACATTATTTGCCAAGTACATTATTCAATTACAACTCCATATGACCATATATGGTTATAACACAATACACAGATAAAGGGAAGTACGGTGTAGCCTGTCGGAAGGTCAATTTTTTTTTTGAAAAATGTATTTTGTTGTTTAAATTCACCCCTCTCTCTCTCTCTCTCTCTCTCTCTCCCCATCTCTCTCTCTCTCTCTCTTTCCCTCTCTTGGTAATATTTATCTTCCACATCTCATAATTTGTGTATTCTGTGGCATTCTCCTCAACTCGTTGAGAGGGCACACACAGGGTTGGCATCATGACAGAAATACCAATTGAAGTTTTTGAGCATGCTTATGAAAGGGCCTGGAGAAAAGATGGTCTGGAATATATAATTCAGACGGAAGACTTCCCTCATGTACTTGATACAGAGGACCCTTTCCTTGCTTGTTTACTCTGCTATCTAGGGGATCCTTCCTGTGGTCCAGTGACGTTTTGCTCCGGTCTGTATTTTGTCAAAGATATACCGTAGGGTTAAGGTTCGGGTTATAATAACTGGATGGTTGTTTAGGTTTAGGGTTAGGTTTTGGGTTCGGGTTAGGATTAGGATTAGGTATTTGGTGCAGGATTGAAGTCAGGTTTTTGATATATATCGACTACAGACCAATTGTCGCTGGAGTGTTTGTTGAAATACCCTACCTTATCCACATACCGTACATGTACACCAGGGGAGGGGGGGGGGGGGGTGTTTTGCAAAGACTAAGATCGACTTAAGTTGGACTGATCTATGGCAGGCCACACATGTCATGGTTGCTCTCACCATTGGTATCTCAAAGGACGTTACACATCTACCGAATTTACATTTTTTGTAGTTCATTGTGGAAGAAAAAAAAGTAAACTTAAGATATATTGAAGACTCTTGAAAAATTCTTGCACTAGATGTAAGAAGTAAGAAGGAAAAAAAACTTAAGATATTATGATCTTTAGATAATGTTTTTTCCTTCAATAATAAACTATCAAAAAATGTGGATTTGTAACCATGATTTGTTGTACGTCCCTTGAGAGACCAATGCCAGGAATGGCGAGAGCGACCAGTGGCATGAACAGCCTTCCATAGTTTAAGTCGAACATGGGAAACACTCCCCAGACCAAATACAATCCTGGAAAATGAATAAAAAATAGTGAATAATTGTTGACTGAAGAGTCCATTAATCTACTGTGACAGGTGAATCATGAACCTTTGGTTAGGAACTGAGGGGTGGTGAAATAACATTGAATACAAATTTAATTTCATGGTATGATAATTCACACAAAAGCATACAATACATTCTTTTTATTCAAACTATAAATGCAAGGAACTTCTAGGAACTTCCATATCAACCATTTCCAAATTTCAGAAATTGGCTTTATGCTTTTACATACACGTCTGTAGTAGATTTGGTTACCCCATCAGATTGTACTGAAGGTAATATTTTGTCCTGATAATATTACCAGTAAGTCACAGATTTGAAAGAAAACAAGTTTTTCAGATCAGATACCACCCTACGTCAACAACTTACACGCCCCAAGGATCCAATTCCTCCACATAGACGGGACGGCATTGTGTACAACATCCCTTGTAAAGGATGTGATAGATCCTACATCGGTGAAACTGCCCGTCCCATAAAAGAAAGAATCACTGAGCATAAGAGGGACGTCAGACTCCGTCGAACTGACAACTCAGCCGTAGCCGAACATGCTTGGGACAACCAGCATCAACCAGACTGGGACGGGGTTCAGTGCCTTTCCCAGGAACGGCATTGGTATACACGGAGGGTAAAAGAAGCTATCAATATCCGTCTCAATCCTAATAATTTCAACAGAGACAACGGGATCGATATCCCCGAATTTTGGATGCGGACGATACGCAGCCATGACACTCGCCGTCCTGCCAGCCAACAACGGTCGATTCCATTCAGCAGACGGCCCGAGCCAGCGGCCCGTTGATTGGTCGAGTACCGTATGCGTCGGCCAATAGGCCTGGTGCATCAGCCGAACCAGCGGCCGAACCAGCGGCCTTGGTGATTGGTCGGTCACCGTGTGCGTCGACCAATAGGCATTGGGCGTTATTGTTCCAATTATCGATCGAATTTTAGACCGCTTTACGGTCCTCCCGTAAAGTATAAAAGACCCTTGCTTACAATAGTTTTCATCACCTGACGAAGTATTGCAGTAGCATACGAAACGTCGTGATCTTTTAGATTCCTTATTGACCACATTGCGAGACAAACGAATATCACTAGCGATATTATTTTCGAAAACAAGTTTTGTTTGAAAGAATGCATGTATTTGGGAAGGAGGATACTTCTGATAGTGGTTTTGTCAATATTATTTGTAGGGAAATATATGTACATAGTAAGAAGGGAAAAGTGCACCTTGCCAAGCTATAGTGTAGTATATAAATTTGTGCAGGACTCTTGAAATATTGTCAATTGTATAGACATTTTGAGACTGAGAGGACATTTCCATGGCAAGAGAGTCAGAGACGGGATTGGTGGAGGGAGGAAGGAAGAGATAAAGGGGAGGAAAGTGAAAGAGAGAAAGAGAGCGAGAGAGAGAGAGAGAGAGAGAGAGACGGGGGATAAAGGAAGAAAAACAGGGAGAGAGGGAGGAAGAGAGGTAGAGAGTGTGAGATGGAGGGAGAGAAAGTCAATAGGGAAGGAGAGAGGGATAAATGGAAATAGAGGAAGGAGTCAAAGGGAGATGGTGAGAAAGGTGGAAAAATGGAGGAAGAGAGGTTGATGGAGGGAGGGAGTGAGAGATAGGAAGAGGGAGTCAAAGAGGGGGAGAGGGAGAGAGAGAGAGAGGAGGAAATACAGAGAGATGGAGGGAAAGAGATTGTGGGAAGGAAATTATGGAAGGATGAGGTACAAGTCATGTAACGATCCTTTGACATTCAAGTTCTAGACGCTCATCTTCTTTCCATGACGCCACACAATAAGATTGCCCGGAGGGGTCATCCTTATTTTTTTCCCCCTCTCGACGTGTTTTGGGTTCTCACGCCACTGCACATGTGCAGATGTCTTCTTTTGAATCAATATTGGTGGAGAGTCCGACACAGAGGTTTTGCATATTCCCTGTATATCTGGAGAGGGACGGCTGGGTAGAGGTTTGCGTCACGGTATCCTATTCGAATATGCTCTCGAGAATGGGTGCCATTGGGGTTTGTTTTGGGGCCGTCTATGTTTTAAAGATTGTGGTTCCACAAAGGTATTTACATGTAACTGGTGATTTATTAATGTAAAAACTACTTGTAACTATGAAGCTTTAACAATTACATGTATGCATACCAAAGGCATACTTACATGTACATGTATATACCAACATACATGTACAGTAGCTGAAAAACTATATACAATCAAGAAGTTACCAGCAATGGAGATACAGCTAGCAATTTTACGACCAGAAGTATTACGCAACGCGCGAGATAACGACCGACATCAGAGTGCCGCTCGCCGGAATTTGCCCGAAGGCGACAGCTAGGCCGCTCTCTGATGTACAAGCTTACAAGCCGCCGTCCAAACCCATTCACATTGAGTGGAGTAAAGATTCGCAAACGAACAAAGCAACTGGGCGTGCGCAGTACCGACCTACTAGTCGTGAGCATGCGCAGTTGTTGTAATTGAATTCCAATTGTTTTTCTGATTCCAACGATGTATTTTTCGTCAAATTCTACCATGAAATGGGCTAGTTATGATACTTTTTATGACTCCATATTAAATTTTAATACTAATTTCATAATTCGTTATAAATATGTTCCGATCATTTGCGGAATTTAGATTGTATTTCATTCGAAAGAGCATGTTTTTATCTTTGAAACCCACCCTATCGGAAGAGTGCCCAGGGGTGCCCATGCGTTTAGATTTGCACGTGAAGATGCCTATGCATTTGGTCAGCTTGGTTTGCGTCGTCTGCTGGGGAAAGATATGCCAGCCCTACGCGTTTAAATTCGTGTTCTGTGCACCTAGTGATTCAGATTTTCTATTCGGCTTGTTTATTTTTTTCTGAGTGCAATCTAACGAATCACTCTAGATCACGATCTCCATAATTTTACAGGGTCTAACGTCTATGTATATAAAAGTTAATCTTTTTATGAACAATTACGTTAGAGCCTAGTTATAATATTAGAATCTAATCTATAGTGTTTGGACTTTGGATCTCGACAATGATAAATCGAGTCTAATTTTGCTAAACTCGCTAATATAATAATACTAGAAGTTTTTGAAAATAATCCTTGATCATAGTCTTAATTAAAAATCTAGATTAAAAGTTACTCATGATGGTTAAAACTTCATTTTAGCCATCATATGTTTTTTTACTTTGTTGTTTTCAGGACTGTCCGAGTGTCATTTTTCCAGGGCAAGGCTAAGGAAGGAGTAGGTCTAGACCCTAGGCCTAGTTTATTTTGATGGAGGGGGGGGGGGATAGTGTTCAGGAAATAATAATGGCTGTATATAATATATTGTGTTATAATAATAGGGGGGTCTAAAGTGTTTGGTCTTGGATCTTGACAATGATAAATCAAGTCTAATTTTGCTAAACTCGCTAATTAACACTAGAAGTTTTTGAAAATAATTCCGTTGATCATTGTCAAAATTCAAAATCTAGATTAAAAGTTACCGACATGCATTATATCATGCATGATGGTTTGAACTTCATTTTCAGCCATCATGTTTTTGAATTGTGTTGTGAACTAAGAGTTGCTCCTCATGTAGATTATATTTAGTTCCTAATAGACTCCAGAGGGGTCTATACATAGAGGTCCTAGGCTACGACCCAAGGGCAAGGCTAGAGAGTAAGGTCTACTATATTAGTATTAGACCCTAGTTGATTTTGATGAAGGGGGGGGGGGGGGAACCGGGTAGTGTTAAGGAAATAATAATAGCTGTATTTTTGTTAGCCACTTCATTCTGTTTAATCAGGCAATTTATATGTTACTTAATGATATGAAAACCATTGAAAAGATATGTGAAAAGCCTGTCATAATCGCGCAAGGCTATTTCCTCATAACATTGCAAAACCGACACGGAATGCAATGTACGGGACTGAAGACGAAGTCATTTAATACTCAAACGTTTGTGCTTCCTTTCAATAGATCTAGTCTTAATCGTAATAATACTTCCAACAAACTCATTATGAATTCCGATTTTCAATCATCATGAAAGAGTTTCAATTCACCGATTTCAGATAACAAAGATAACTCGTCATTTAAGTCGTACTCGGAATCGGTGCTTTCAGTCATTGTTTACGATTGTCAAAATAGTTAGTCCAAGAAAGCAAAATACGAAAGTAGCAACTGCGCATGCTCACACTGCGCGATGTCGAGAGTGAACCCAAAACAGCTGTCGTAAATCATCTTGCGAACACCCGCTGAGTTTACGAGTCGGCTTCGAACCTCGCTCAGACGGCTCTCGCTAGCTAGTACTCCATGGCTAGTAACTTCTTGATACAATGGATGAAATGTTGGCATCACACAGCAATTCATTTCAAAAGTTGAAGTGCACGTTACACGTCGGACCTTTAAATATCCTTACATTTTACGTTTTGTAGCATTTCCCCTCTTAAAATTGTCAACATTGCTTTAATTCTTAGATATTTCTTTATGTATAAAATACTCTTGAAAATGTACAATGTATAATATTGTAAGTACTCCAGGCAAAATTTGTCAATCTATTATTTAAAACTCTCCTGGATAACTCAGCCACCAATTTGCACTGAGTCTGAGTTTTCCCTTGTGCCAAGTCATCCCATATTTTGTAAATCCACCCTACAGTCTATAGAAAGTATACTTCTTGCCATGAAAAAAAAAATCATATGGGTAATATACCGGTACACAAGATAATATATTATGCAAATATTGACTGCGTTCAGGGGTGGCCAGAGATGAAATTGAAGAGCGTTGGATGTTTTCTTTTAAAGAGAGGCAGTAGATTCAATGGCAATTCAGAAAATAAGCAGACAACTTTGTCTAAGATACATATATTTTCAAAGCTCTCTGTAGTGATATGCTCTTGGAAATTTATAGCATCCAACAAAGAATTAAAATATTGTGGTACAATGCAGTTATGAATCTAATCCTGTGCTGAGTATGAGTAGTGTACATATATTCTGTATGTAATTTCCAGTCATACATGTAAGTGAATACATTGTTGGTGCAGGTTACAATGGGCTACAGTATGACTGGGATATACAATGTAGCAAGGACATAGAATGATCACATCAACTGTTCACCTGATTGATAAGAATGATTGTATTGCAGGGAGACTGAAAGAAAAGACTGAAAGAAAAACCCATCGTTTGTTTGATGAAAGCCTACAGTTGTACATGTACAGTCTGTGGAGAGCCTGAAGGGCGTTAACTCTTTGTTTCAACCATTTTGAGACAATTATTCCACATTTTGTACATGTACATTTAGTTTATCTCAATAACCTTTGTTTCAGAGCCCTACACAATACGCCTAAAAATGAATAAAAATAAAATGGAAAATTCTTGACACAAATCACTTATTACTGATGAATCATCTTTAATGTTCAGGCATAAAAGAAGATATCACAAATGATAAATGATGAAACCAGTCAATGAGAGATCCGATGTTTTGTAAACAACACGATGAAAGATGGATTTTATACCTGGCTTGAGCGGAAGAACGTTAGAGGTACTTAGGAAGCCGAGTTTACAGCAATGGCGATCAGCCATGGCTCGGGCCAAAAGAAGAAGAGAAGAGTGGAATGGGGCTATGTGTGCATCGCTAACAAATCTAAATGTCAGC
Organism: Strongylocentrotus droebachiensis; assembly: GCA_035222895.1. Taxonomy (NCBI): domain Eukaryota; kingdom Metazoa; phylum Echinodermata; class Echinoidea; order Camarodonta; family Strongylocentrotidae; genus Strongylocentrotus; species Strongylocentrotus droebachiensis. The sequence continues at coordinate 135,748 of JAVYIG010004774.1, read as the reverse complement.
GTCCTGAAAATGGAGGAAATATGAGACTGTTTAAATACCCTAGAAGAGGATTAGGGGCCGTGTTAGGCCTGTCTCTGAAATGCTCTCAGGTAATAGGCCCCTTTCACACTCAGACAATAAGTGAGATTTCAGTTGCGATTTACAAGATCTCACCTTTTTCACCCTGTTACGTACTTGGAATGTATAAAATCAATTATCTTGAATAAAATATTTGACAAAAGTAATTATTTTGAATAAAATATTTGACAAAGGTAATTATCTTGAATAAATTATTTAAAAAAAGTGATTATCTTAAATGAAATATTTTATAAAAGAAGCAGAATATGAGATTTCAATTATGATTTAAATAATGTTTTCCCCTCATTTGTATTTTAAAATGATGAATGGATTTGGGTATTTTACTTCCCCCTGACATTAGTATACATGTATATTTTATCTTGGAGCTTACCAGTGCTCTTTATTATAACATAGAGGGCTTGATAAATACTTGCAGTTAAAACAAAAAGAATGGGGGGAGGGGGGTTCATGCACACACACAAAAGAGATTCTGATCATGGTTAAAAATTCTTCTTCTTTTTTCTTCAAATTTCAATTTTTCAAAATTCAAGAAATTGACACCTACATGTACATGTTTGTGATGTCACCATCCAAGGTTTAATACACAAATAATGAAGCCCAGATAATAAACTACTGTACATTGCATTTTCCACCACTGCCAAATTTGTTTACATTTGACCAAGCCCCTCCTGAGATAATGACTAGATGGGAGGAAAATGAAGAGATAAAGCAAAGCCATACAAAATTATGAGTTGGATCATACTTTGTTGTACTACCTACATCTACATGTAGTACCAACTTAATTATTGTGTGTGAATGAGCCTAATGGCTTGGCAAGGAATGGGTTGACTGAGGGCGCGTTCATGCTTGATTTTGAAGGTAGAATGAGCGATCTGAAACGCTCATCGTAAACGCTCATCGTGATCGCAGTTCCACGGTGTAGCTGTTCATGCTTACTTCTCTGGCTCATCCAGGCAATTCTCCTTGTGTGGCATTGTGTGACCTTCACTGTGCATGCTACGTAGACCCACTAGAGGTCAGTGCGTTGACCCCATTTAAACGCGTTTACAATTGTAAACGCATCTTTTTGTGAGTTTACGATCGGCGTTCGTGATCGCCGTTTTTCGGTGATTCTACAAAAGTGAGCATGAACGCAAGCGTGTTTTAAACTAAACACGTAACAGATGCCTGATTCTGGCCGTCAAAATCAAGCATGAACGCGGCCTGACTAGAAGTGAATGCTCAAATTCCTCCTTGACTTGCATCTCCCAAGAGCATTGTGTACTCTTGTAGATTGTAAGCGACAAAAGACATCTTCACAGACACGTCATGTAAATTCTAACTGTATAATAAACACATTAAATATTCTTGATGTGTAATGATGTTTACTTTAAACTGTAAAGAAATGAATTTGCTGGTCAATTCCAAACATCACAGAAAGACATTTCCAGAAAATTGAATGAAGAATATTATGGACATATTATTCATGTTATATTGTTTGAGGTACATGTACTACTTTCTCAACATTTGGGTTTCCCATCAACTATTAATGAAATTTATGAAGTATTAAACTTGTTTATAGTGCTGTAACATCACGGATATCTCCAATTCCGTTTAACCGCCAGTCAAAACCGGACGGTTTTCGGTTAAACGATTTTAAAAAAAAAATAAAAAAAAAAAAAAATTTACCGACTCTGTCGGCAACTTTCATTTAACTGCGAGGTGCATTTAAAGGGGCCGATTTGTGCTTGTGAACTTGTCACAAATAATAGTAACAATGTTGTTTTTAGAAGAATGTGTAAGATCATTAATGTAAATTAAAAACAGTAGAGGACCTAGGACAGAACCTTGTGTAAAAGTTGGATGAATTATTATTATAAACTACATATTGAGATGATGAGATCTATTACAAAGATTACTTTCAAACCAAGATGACAGACAAATTGGAGTGTTGTTCTAGTTTTGGAGTGGTGAGTCAACACACAGATTACTGAGCTAGGAGACATTGCCAGGCATAGTGCCAGGTGGAGGGGCATAAATCGAAACTTTAAAAAAAAAAAAAAAAAAAAAAAAAAAATCGGGAAAACGAAACCGTCCAATTGAAAACGGAATCCGCCATGGGCGGTCGGATACCGAACGGTTAAACGTTTGACTACAGCACTACTTGTTTATATAGGTTTGTTACTGAAATACATTGAAGAAGGACATTTTGGGGTCATTCTGTAGCAAAGCTATTTAAAACTCATTATTTTATAGATTTGATGAATGTTTGATACAAAACTCAATTGTGAAGAGATTACATCTACAGTATGTACATGTACCTCATATGAGGATGTACAGTATATGATGTCATTAATTTGTAAAAATGTGTATGACATTCTTTTTTCAAAATTGAAAATTCTCTGGAAATGTTATTCCATAAGACCTGGAATTGACCGGCTGTCACTTGTTTTGTACATTCGGGGGGGGGGGGGGGGGGTTCTGAAAGCTGACTTCATTTTACAAGTACATGTAGCATGTTAGTCCACTGGTTAATTTAGATTTCTGAATACATATAATACATTCTAAAAATCAGACTCCAGAAGGGGAGTTTCTTTTTTATTTGAGTTTATTATCTTGTATAGCAACTTCTGACGAAAATCACAAAATAAAGGAATGTGAGAACAAAAATATGGTCTTTGCTTGAAGTGTAAATGAACCTTACGTGTATATGCTACTATTTTGCCAAAGCCCCTTTGCAGTTTTATTGCAGGGAAATCACTTTTGAATCTCAGATTCAGTTTCTGTTTACAGGTACATTGCCTATAATAACGTATTTGCATACATGTACATACTAAATGAAATGTTTTGTTATCATATTGGAGAAATTGTGAGGATTATTGCTCACAGAAATGGAATGACATAAATAATTAATTACATTCCTGACTTGTAGGTCAGTGTAGGTTTATTTCACACTTACTGCTTGTTGAGATACGGGTCATATGACGCAGTAAACTGCTGCTAAATAATTGCCCCATTTAAAATAAAAATGTGTAATTGAATAGCAACTGCGTGCAACAAAGGACTTTTGCATTTACATATTCCCTGAGCTGTGTGTTTATATATGATACAGAAATGTGAAGCGTATTACACTTTATGCCATTGATCGTTTAAAAATTAAGGGGTTTTGCTACGTCATAGCTGAATAAACCTTTCAAGGGATTGGGTATCTTTGCCTCAGATTCTAAACAAAATCCTGGATTTAGCTCATGCTGCAATCATAATTATACACCTTTAGGTCAGTCAGGAATCCCTTGACTTTTACAAGCCTGTCTGATTTTCAAGATATTTATGATTGGAAATCAAAACTTCAAAAACCGTTTTCCCAATGGTTTTTATAACATTACACTCTCTTGAGGAAAATGAGTATGGTAATACTGGTCACTCAAAGTTTTTTTCTTTTTTGATTTTGAAGTGCAATTTTTTAGGGCTTCAATATTACACCATATCACAGACACTGATAACATGTACATGTAGGGCCATGCATATCAGATTTGTAATACTGTAACACATTGTTACACAATGCCTTTAATGAACCTCTGATGTTCCACATCCACCTATTTCTTCTAGCAACAGGTAGTTAGGATTGCTTCTACATGCATGCTTGATGTCATTATCTATGGACTCGCTCTCAACTTTTATCCATTTTCCGAAAGATTGTTTACATCTGAAGTGAGTCCCTTCCGTCCCTTCGTCACGTATTCCAGTGTATTTGTGCGCTCTCCCCCAAGGTAGAAACTTACACCTACCCCGGAATCACATGTCGTTGACGAGAGAAAACATTATTACATTCCCCTCGCGAACTCTCCTCTGAAACCCACTCGCGTTTCACTCGCAGCCAGAGCACAACGTAATTATTTGCCGCAGTCTATCGATGTTTCCCTCTCTGTGTGCATTGTCAGTATGACATCTGGCATGCTGATCTTGTGTATAGACGGAGGTTTAAAGGCCACGCTGTTTTTCTGCTCAGACAAGGCCCGCAGCATTTGCTTCTGTTTCACCTGTATGGAGATAGGTTTAGAGAGCACATTGAACTTGAACTAGCAGGATTTATTGTAAGGATGGTAGCAAAAAATGTCAATAAACTTGAGTTATGATTTGAAGAAAAAAGAAATAAAAACACTTGTTCAATGAATGCAATTATAAAAATCACAAAGTTTACAAAATAAACAAAGTGGTTGATAGAGATTTGAATTGAAAAATTTTAGACATGGAACTGCATTATGATTATGTTAAATATTGTCATGAAGTGCTAAAATTGTGTAATATATCATATATCTTGCTAGTTTGTGGTAACATTTACAACCTACCCCTCATTACACCCCATATCACTTTTTTGTCTGTTTGTGAGATGACAGCCAGACGAAGTCAGCATGTACCTTTATACCAATGGCAAGTTAAAGTTACCATAATTGCAAGAAGGCACCTTGATTAAAATAGCTTTAAGGGTTTTCAAATGAAACAGTTTAAAAGGTGATTCCTTGTTTCAGGGAGAGCTTTGTGAATAAATTGTTCAGTCAGATTTCCTGAAGTCATATTGAACTCTCATGAATATCTTTTTTTTGGAGCTTCTGCCTCTCTGCTTCCATGTTCTTTCAATGAAACAAATTTACTTGTGCTCACAACCTGCCTTGGTGTAATGGCAGGTGCTATGCCAGGCATTTTTATGACCTTACCCATTTAGGGAATGTTTCCACATTCCCTCAATTTATTTTAGTTAATTACAACTATTCACAATTTTAGTTTGGCAAAGCAGGGGCAGTCCCGGGGGGGGGGGGGGGGGGGGGGGGCACAATGCTACATGAACATGTGCATTACACTATTGAAGGGGCAAATGTTTTAGTTGGTTATTAAAGGTATAAAAAGGGGCAAAGGCATTAGCCTCTGCTGGAAGGTCACTGTCACTCTTGACTTCTCACATCATTAATAAATCAATGTTGTGTTACTGCTTTCTCCCCTACCCTCCTTAAAGTCTCAATACATCCTGCCTCGAATGCTGTAATGGATCAGAGCTTGGAGTCCTAATTTTCTTTCTAGGAAATGCTTTCAACATCGAAGCGGGAGCCCCTTCATTATTATTCAGTGCCTTCTGGGGGAAGCAGACATTGCTGTTGTACAAACCCTGCGGTGTGCATGTGTACACAAACGTGATATAACAATAATAATAATAATTCAAATGGTCGCTTCTTATAAAGCGCACAAGGTCCGTCAGGCATGATGCTCATATATATTGTCATAGACAGCATATATTCTCTCAGTTTTATTCTACCTTTTTAAATATTAAATTGCAGGTGGGGTGCCATTTTTCCTTTGTTTTTTGCAATGTGGACTTTCATAATATACATGTACTTCAACAAGGTGGAAGGAAAATTGATGAATTACAAATAGGACTTCAGAAGGTGATATAGTGTACATGCACTTGTATGGTGAATTGTTACTTCTCTGACTTGTTTACAGGTTACATTGTATGAACATGTACATTACATGTACATCTTTATCATTTTACATTTGATTGTGCTACATTTATATTAGTGAATATCATGAAGGAAATAAAGGAAATCTAAAACCTTGTCTTTTACAGTGTGTTTACAAAATGCCATTATAATTTTTTTTTTGCCAGCTCTCCTTGAGTTCCTCTCAAACGAGTACTTTCCAGGGCATGATATTGCCTAGAAACCATACATGTACTTGTAATTATGATCATGTGTGCTTGTTTAGCACTTGTTTCTGTCATGCTTGACACTCCATTTGATCCATTAATATCATACTGGCTTTTAGCATGGCTGATATTAAAGATAAACTTTAGTACTGGTAATGCGATTGCATTGTGAAAGAAAAGGTGTGGAAAGGATCAGAAACAGTTGATCATGTAGCATGTAAGTATTGGTGTGCACTGCAAGGTTCTGGAGTCATCAAAATCATAATAAATTTGACCGAGTCTTGGTAAAGTAACAAGCACATACACAGAAAGCTATGTATGGGACAACACGCATGGTGTCGGGGTTGGTACTACCTTGATTCCTTGTCTTTCTATGCTCATTACTCAGCCAGTATACATTTTCTTCCAAAATTGTTTGGCACATGTCATTTATTTGTAATTTTGAACATTCAGTGTAAGTTTCGTTTGATTCTGTGAGAAATAATTTTCTTTTTTTTACCAGTACTCAACCTTCTCTTTAAGGCACTTTAACAGTTTAAGGGATTAGTGCCTGCAACCCTGGTAGAGTGTGGCTAATGCAGATAAACGTGTTACACAGATGTATTAGTGATATGGTGGGAACTAGAATCATGTATGTTATGCTAAATTAAATTTACATATACATACATGTACATGTATATATCTACATTTGCCATTTTATTACCTCTTTCAGGCAACCCAAAGTCCTGTCTTTGTGTTCTAAGTCGCACAATAACAAAATAACAATAACTTGATAGTGTTTTTCATTTGCAAAATTTTGCATTTCACTGTAAATGACCAGCAAAACTTTATTTTATCCTCTTGAAGGGTCTGAGTTGCCCACCTGGGATTGTCAATCAAAGAGCATTGTATCAGTTTTGTTTTCATTGCTAAATGCACTTCATAATATGCTGAGCCTACATGCATTAATTTACATGTAGGTGATATATATGGAGGAATGATTCTTTGATTTTTGTTTTCCGATTTAATAATTACAACAGTATATAAAAGTGGTTGTGTCGTTTGTTGTCTGTTTTTGTTATAAAGAGAACATACAAAACCCCAAAATGCACAGGTTTAAAAGAAAACTTGCAAGCTGAAGGTGGCAAAATTGCAAAATTATCATCTTAGGTACATGTACCTAAGATGATACATTTCAATTCAGATAAACAAAGATTATTACTGGTTATGATTTACTCATCAGTACTTTCAGAGGAAAATAATATCCTTACCCTTTTCTCTCTTTTGCCCTTGGAAGCACTTTTGCAGAGGTAAAAGCTAAGTAGTTTAAATCAGGAGATAACAATCACCAGAGAGTTCACCCACAGGACAAGGTGTAGGATGTCAATGGGCAGATACTGTCCAGGATAAAGTGAAAGATACCATTAAGGATGATACAGAAACTCTTTACTTTGCTCTTGTTACAGGTAACGCTAGACCTATCAGGAGAAGACAGCTACCCGGCAGTTCACCCGCAGGACAAGGTGTAGGAAGTCAATGGGCAGATACTGTCTAGGACTGAAAGATATCGTCCAGGAAGATTCAGAAACTCTTTACTTTGCTCTTGTTACAGGTAACGCTAGACCCATCAGGAGAAGACAGCTACCAGGCAGTTCCCCCGCAGGTCAAGGTGTGGAATGGCAATGGGAGGACAACAGCGGCTGGATCCAGTACGACCTGGACACCAGTACTATCGTAGAGGATGCCTACAAGCAGAACCTACCCTCTATAGACCTATCCAAGACCAAGTGTCACTTACCCTACATCATAGACTACACACAGATGATGCAGGTACGTAGGACTTCAGGGTTTAAGCGGAAGCTACGGAGAGTGGTGCTTGTCGAGACGTACCCAAAGGTGACTAGTGTTCCGTCATTAATTGAGGTGTCCAGTGGCAGCGGAAGTCCGGAACTGAGCGCCGTTTTAGAGGTGGATCCCGGAGTCGATGCTAGTTTAAAGGAAACCGATAACGCGAATGTGACGTTGGAATCATGTCAAATTGAAATGACAGGTGATGTAGCCGGGGAGCTGCTGTCAGAGGCTGTGGAACTGTCTCGGCCGACGTCGCTCTCGATATCGGAACCTATCAAAGAAACAGACGATGAAATTTCGCCGAGCCCTGCCACAACAACAACTACACCAAATGTGCCTCAGGTAGTGGAGCCCCCGTCTACGGGAGCAGCAACGCAAAGAGCAGGGAAGAGATCTCACGGGAAGAGATCATCGTCTCGTAAGGCTGTCGCAGCAACGCGGGACGTGCAGGCCACGGTGGCATGGACAAGCCCTGGAGACCCGGATGTTGCCAGTACGAGTTCTGCGGGATCCTCTACAGGGAGTACTGGAAGGAGCAGTTTACCAAGGTTTGAACATTTTTCTTTCTTTTATTAGGGTAACTTTGACACTTACATGTAAATGTGTGAATGTAAACAGGATCTATTTGGTTACCGGTACTCAATCTATATTAGCAAAGAATTTTTAAGTTTTGTTCATTTTGACACTCAATAAATTACTGTAAGTTTTACAACAATGATCGCACAGATTACGTTAAAAGCTACTGTACTATTGCTTGTAAACCTGTACTTCTAACCATATATTTCCAGAACTGTCTGGAATCTCTGTTTTTTTCCTTCTATTTTCCATTTACGTATGATGTTGTCAACTTGATTATGGTAGTTATGCATCATTACAACAAATATTTACTTCAAGAAAGCATTTGTTTGTTGTAAGTCTTCAAGAAAGAGGAATGATTTGTGAAAGATGTCATTCTAGTCTCAATTAAAACAGAGGAATAACTTGTGTGCAAGTATAGACACGGTCATGAATGAGAAATATCCAACAACATCATTGTCCATGCAACCTTTTGTTCTCTAAGCGACAAACCATGGAATTCATAGGACAAGTCTGTTTGATCTCGCCACTTTACCATATTCAGGTCGGTGAGTGTGCCGGCATCCATGGCTGCTGGTCAGTCAAGTGAGGGCAGCAAACATCATGCCACAGCGAGTCCGGTCCAAAGCTCTTCTGGTCTTGGGATGCCTCCTCTTACCCAAAGTGCGACCATGTCACACCTAGCTGCTGCTGCTGCTGCTACAACCTCAAGAATGAGAAAGTAAGACGGTCAAACATTTTTAAGAAAGCAAGACGTTATTCAGTGCGTCCCAGAAAAAACGAAACCGAGAACTAACAATGTTTTATCATAACTTTATCACAATTAAAATTTATAAATGATGCATATTTCTAAAACTTAGATCCTCCTCTTTCATTTGATGCAACTCATATGATGCATATTTCATGCATGAGTGAGTAAAAACAATTTGAAGAAAGGGTACCAAAAAGTCATTTGGCGGGCAGTATCTGAATTTCAAAGAGAAAATCACATTTCTAGAAAGTTCATTTTCTGCCCCTTCATATGACACCTCAATCAGGAAAAATGAGCAAGGAGTAACAAAGTTCTGTTTGTTTCAAGTAATGCCTGCATTTCCATGATTTGATTAAACAAATTTGTTTTCACTGGCTACCTGCCGTAGCAACAAACAGAGTTGACAAGAGACTTAACTCCGTTTCGTTGACGATTAGCCATGCATCAAGTGATTCGTCTTCTTTTTGCATTTACCTTCAGGTCTCACTCGACACCATGCACCATCCAGACGAGAACGGCCAACGCAGCAGGTGCAAGGCTAAGTCCTGTTATGACAGGTATATTAGGGAGGGGGTACAGGGCATCTATTCAATCTCATTAATTAATCAATCGCAACATCAGATCATCTGGGCATTTAAGTAGTTTTCAGTTGTTGAGGGAAAATCCCTAACTTTAGGGGAAATCCCCATCCAAAGTAGGGCAGAGTCAAACCATTGACTGAATTCTCTAATTCCCATAGGCTTCATACAGGGACCTCATACAGGGTTTACAAGTCGTTATCACAGGTGCGTGGAAGGGGAAAAGCAAACTGCATCACTATGACCCCTCGGGTCTCTCTTCCGGTATAACTGTTTGGGATGTGCAGGTGGACCACTACACCGGGGTTTCTGGCCTAGTCTTGTACGAATAGTGTTGTGGGTTCTTAACATGTAATGGTGGCGAATCTCCTTTACACAGGTCCTCTACTTAATATCCTATCCAAGGGGCGGAGTGTTTCTACTGTTACATACCCTGCGTCTATGGAGCAGGGGAGGGGCACGTTAGCACACAACACAGGCTTCAGTCATGGGCCTGAGTGGGGTGCGAACCTACGATCTGCGGTTCGACAGGCAAACGCTTTACCAACTGAGCCAACTGGCTTCTTTGTAAAGTCTAATTTTATTTGATCACATTTATTTTACCGATGTAAGACATCACAAAGTTAACTAATGGCTGGTGTAATGTTTGGAAACATAGTGAACTGTAGATTGCAACCATAACCATGTAATTTAGGTCAAGAAAAGTCAAATCTTGATACTTCTTATATTTTATCCTTCTTATATTTTATCCTTATTCTGTCATTGCTCATTTTCCATGAAGAGAGATATATATCTTTTCTTTTTTTTCTATATGAAGTAGCATGATTGATTGATATTAATGGTTGTTGTGATTAATATTCTCCTACTACAAAAAATCATGGCTCAGGCGGGGCTTTTCTTTTTAGAGGACCTATACTAATATGCTTTCTGTAATATATTTTGAGTAGTGTCCCAAGGGAGAAGGAACTTACGAGAAAGACAGAAATTAGTCAAATTTGTGTACATGGCAAATGGGGGAGTTATCCATGTCCTACGTCACAATCCACTGACCAAACTACCAATTTGAGATTTGCATAGACGTATTGATCTCATATTTCAAACATTCATAACTTCCTTACTATTGGTCTGATTCATTTGTTTGTTTGTTTGTTTGATTGATTTTATTTCTGCGTTCAAAAATATACAAATTCAAAGTCAAAGTACAAAATTTCGAACAATAACAAATACAATGAATACAATGTTTACAAAAGTAATTAAATGAAAAATCATGTACAATTATATCATTCGATAAACATGTACGAAGCATACAATAACATAAGAAATATGAAATATTTTCAATAAATTAGAGAGGTAATTTGGAACGCAGGAGATCACCATCGTGAGCGGTTAGGCTGGAAATGGATGGCGGCCTCGTACTTTCAAACTTTTGCCATTCTGTTTCTGTTATTTTTCTGCTTTCATACAAATCAACTTATTACAAGGGTTGGTTGCCCTTTAAACAAAATTAAGAGCCAGAAGGGCATTCATTTACAGGTATATAGAGTTCGCAGCGCATTGGACCATTGATGTTTTGACTGTGAATGAGGAAACTGAATACAGTTTACAACTAAATTATTTATACTCCTTGTAAATTTGATATCTCTTGAGTTTTTCGTGACCCAAGAATCAAAGGTGGACTGGTTGACTTTGGGCCTTTGTTGAATGCTTTTAGTAGATATAAGCTTTAAAGGTAATACAAAGTTTTGGGAAATTTTGAAAATTGGGTGGATAATGAATCTTTACAATTTGTATATATTTGGATGCCCCTGTGGATGTATTATAAGCACTAACAAAATTAGCCCCTAAAACACTTCTGTTTTCAAGAAAAATTGAATATAACAATTTACCAGTGCTCCCGGTAAATTTTGATAAATTTCAAATAGCGCCTATGGTCGTACAATGCTAGCTGCGACCATGAAAATCTCAGAATATGTAGTTGTGATATATAATTTCCAAACGGGAATAGATAATCGGTCGATTTTAGTCAAAAAACATTGTGTCATAGCTAAATTAATATCTTGACCTTGAGAGGGAGCTACACAACATAAAGAGTTTATTATTTATAATTTCATAACTTTAGACTCGATTTCAACCGCGACAACGATCAATGAAAATTTGAGGAACCCATGTGCTTCCAATATGTTAATTTGAACCAAATTCATGACCCCATACTAAAACTTTGTAATACCTTTAATATGTGACATTGTCAAGAAAAACATAAAAGGGGACAAGAGAATTGTTCACATACTTAACAAATTACAAAAATTGGTAAGGGTATGAACAAATTTATTTATTAACTGAGCGTCTCTTGGATGGTCACTATTTCTTATGAGCAGCGACATACATTTAGCTATCAAGGGAAGGTGCCCTCTGATCTAATGGCGTAAAAAGAGAATGGCGAAAAAAATTCAAAACTTGGAAAGAGTATGAATAATTTAGTTGTTAACTGTATATGTGTGACTTACTCATCTCATCTCACCGCATCATGACTGACACCATAATCTACCATCCATCATCAAGTCTGTGCTTTATCTGTCCGCCCTCCCTCCCTTTCCCCCAGCTATGACGAGCATTTTGCTCTCCACAGCCTTGCCTATCAAGCTCGTACCCGTCAGGACGCCCATCTACTCCCCGCCCAACTCTGGGGGCATCCGTCCGGTGGAGGGGGTCAAGCCGCGCAAGAAGAAGAGGAAGATATCGCTCAGAGGTAGGTGGCCATTTTCAATCTTATTCTCTCTCCCTGTTTCTCTCTTTTTTCTCTCTCTTTTTCTCTCTCTTTCTCTCTTTCTCTATCTCTCTCTCTTTCTCTCTCTTTCTCTCTCTCTTTCTTTCTTTCTCTTTCTCTCTTTCTCTTTCTCTCTTTCTCTCTTTCTCTCTCTCTCTCTATCTCTCTCTTTCTCTCTCTTGCTTTCTCTCTCTTGCTTTCTCTCTCTCTTGCTTTCTCTCTCTCTTGCTTTCTCTCTCACTCTTTCTCTATGTCTCCCTCTCTCTCTCTCTCTCTTTGTATGTCTTTCTTACTTTCTCTTGCTTTCTCTCTCGTTATCTCTCACTCGTTATCTATGTCTCTCTCTCTCTCTATCCCTCAAGTGTATTTGCCTCTTATCATTTTTTCCATATCTATCCTTGCCCTCTCTTTTCTTCCCTTTCTTGTAAAGATAATGTAACTTTGAGAGAATATGTTCCTGAGTTCACAAGCATGCTTTTTCAAAGTTGTGACAGTAACACATAGTATTTTGCATATATATATTACAATGTAGAATTGAAGTGAGAGAAAAAATGCTAAGTCATACCACATATGAAAAAAAGTTCAACAGTTAGTGTTAATTCATCTTATTGCAGTGTAAATTTTTTATGCAGATTGGTGTATGCATTGTATTAAAACTTGTGTGTAATGTGTCACCAAAACCAAAGCTTTGCAAATATTCCTGGAACAAAACCCAGGAACTGCTAATATGCATTTTAAATGAAAAATTTAACAATGAAAGTTCAACATTTTATATTGATCTTACAGTGATTTTAAAGGGACAAATGCATTCTTCATTTAAAAAACTATTGATATCCAATGAGGTATAAGAGTGTGGATTAGAAAACTGAACCACATCTTTGGTTATTCTCTTTCAAATTAAACAAAATGTTGATGTGCTCGGTATCTTGTCAGGGGTGTTTGATAATGGATGTGATACATTCCGAATAGCATGATAATGTATTGCAGGGATTGGGTAACTTTGTCTCAGATTCTGAAACAAAATCCTGGATTTAGCTCATGCTGCAATGATAATTATAAACCTTTAGGTCAGTCAGGAACCCCATGACTTTTACAAGCCAATCGCCTGTCTGATTTTCAAGATGTTTATTATTGGAAATCGTTAATGTTAAATCTGAGATGCACTGCCCTACTTGTTATCAGTGTTTGTGATATGGTGCAATATTGAAGCCCTAAAAAAATGCCTGAAAAAAAAGTAAAAATCTTTTAGTGACCGGTTTTACCATACTCGTTTTAATACCCCAATAGACTGTAGTGTTATGAAAAATCGTTAGAAAAATGCAAAATTTGATTTCGATTTCCAATCATAAATATCTTGATAATCAGACAGGCGATTGGCTTGTAAAAGTCATGGGGTTCCTGACTGACCTAAAGGTTTATAATTATCATTGCAGCATCTGGGACAAAGTTACCGAGTCACTTTATAAATAGCTTGATGATACATGTATTACATTTACTTGTGTCTTTATCTTTCAGGTCAAACTGCTGAGGAGGTCATCAGCAAGTACGTTGAGAAAGAAGAAAGTCCGCCTGATGAGGTAGGAATCGACCATTGGTTTTTTGAAATTCATATTCAGTTCATAGAATAAAATTCTAGAAATGCACCCAATTGTACAATGTATGTACTTCTTTCCCTTGTTTTGAAAAGCCATGGCTGTACATCTTTCTAACAGGTAACACAGTTCTACATCAAAATCCTGTTTGTCATACAGAATTATCCTTTTACATTGTAACAAGTACTGATATAAAGTATCACAATTATACATGAGCAATCCTTTTCCCTTTTGTTTTACAGGAATGCCCTGTATGTTTTGAGAAACTTTGTAATGTACTCTCTCTAGAAAAGAGCTCAAATGTACTCCTTATTATCCTATGTCTACAGAAGTGTCCTCTTTGCTTTTTTTGGAGAAGGGGCCAAGCAACACATTTCATTCTTTAAAGGCATTGTTTAACAATGTTAAATCTGAGATGCATGGCCCTAGGTGTTATCAGCGTCTTTTGGTGTAATATTGAAGCCCTAAAAAAATTGCGCTTCTAAATGATCATGAGGTGCTTCAAAAAAGTAAAAATCTGAGTGACCGGTTTTACCATACTCATTTCTCCCAGCAGACTGTAGTGTTATAAAAACTGTTGGGAAAACGGTTTTTGAAATTTTGAATTCCAATCATAAATATCTTGGTAATCAAACATGCGATCAGCTTGTAAACTTCATGGGATTCCTGACTGACCTAACAGTTAATAATTATGATTGCATCATGAGCTAAATCCAGTATTTTGTTTAGAATCCGAGACAAAGATACCCAATCCCTTTAATACTTTCTTCCAGGAATGTCCTATATGTTTTGAGAAGCTGTGCAATGTATCCCACTATAACGAGGATGAGGATGAGGGAGATAACGTTCTTAAACTAGCTCGATGCCGTCACTTCTTTCACCAGAGTTGTCTATATGCCATGTACAACAGTGGACCAAAGGTAAGAGAAAAATTTCTTGCAAACCTTCAAGTATGTTAAAGCCTATCTGCACTAGTTTGGCCAAGAGGAATTCGACCTCCCTGCATAGTCACTGACAGGTGGTTATCTCATCAAATCAGCTCTCAATTAACAAAAGAAAAAGGGGACCATGGAGGACCACCACTTAGGCATTGTTTGCTATATAGAGGGCTCAAGTACCTATAAGTAGTGCAGTGGGGCTTTAAAGAAAAACTACTTTTTATGTAGTTGACATGTTTACATGGTTTATGTAAGCACTCATTTCTTTGTCAAAATCACATACTGAATATGTTGCCAGAAGGTTCATGTTCTAAAAAAAGTAGAGCAAGGATGTTTAAAGTTAAACAGTGATTTTAAAGGCACACTGCCATACTTATAGCTACTTGCTCCCTCTATATAGAAAACTTCCCCAATCGGTGCCTATTGGTCCCCATGATCCTCTTTTTCTTATGTTAAATGAGAGCTGAGTTAATGGGATAGCCACCTGTCACAGAGACCTCGATGGCTCTCTGTGTGGTCTAATCGCTTCTGGCCCAGTAGTGGTGACGGTCTTTAACATTGGTTATTATGTAAAATTTTATATCAATAACAAGCACAAACTAATTCTAGATGAAGTTTTAATGCTTGCATTATCATAAAATACATTAAACATGTAAGGGAGGGGGTGGGGATGGCCTAACCATCAACAGAGTAACTAGACAAAAAAAATGAAATGTGTTCGGTTACAAAGAGCAAATGCTGATGTATGTTAATGAAGCAGTTAGTCCGAGATCCCATTGGCAGCAAAACACACTGCAACAACTTAGCTTTAATACAAGGTCATGTATACACATAATATCATGAATATACTTGTACATTTATGTACAAGTATGTCTTGTAAATTTCCAGTTTGCTGTTATAAGGGTCTTTCCATAAAATTGGGGCAAAAAATGTGACGGTATCCATGTAACGTATGTATGAGATCTTCTACTACACATGGAAGATGAAATTATCTGTTGAAGATTTTTATGCAATGAATATATATAGTAGTGCCCTGCCAGAATCGTTCCTGTTTCAGTTGCTTTTCTTCAAAATCTTTGCTTAATACACATTTCTCTTTTTACCACAGTTACATGGGCACCATATTCATATAACATTACATAAACCTTGGGTCCATTGATTTACCATGAAGCTTGAGAACTTCTGAAGATAGTTGGCTATGCTTTTTATGCAAAACTCAATTTGAGCAAACATTGTTACAGTTGATAGGAGACATAGTTTCTCACTTCTGGTATGTCACAAAAACTGCCCCAACTTTCTGGACGGACCCATAAATCGAGATTGGTCATTTGCAGTGTTTTCCATCACTCAATAATCCTAAATTGCACAGCCATACCTCATACGTGTACATACTAGATAATCAGAACTTATGCTTTACGTTGCTTCCTTTTCTCAGGATGGCAGTATACAGTGTCCTACGTGTAAAGCCATCTACGGTGTGAAATGCGGCAATCAGCCTCCTGGGTCGATGGACTATCACGTCATACCACATTCCCTGCCCGGTTTCCCATCATGCGGGACTATACGTATCATCTATAATATTCCTCCAGGAACACAGGTCAGTCAAAAACACAGTTAAATCCTGCTTAAACATTACATGATAAACTGTGTTTAAAAAACGCGCTTCAGCAAATAAAATGACATAAAACGTTGTGCTTGGCATGAAAGTGTATATATCTATAGACTATGACTTAACGTATCATCTATAATATTCATCTAGGAACACAGGTCAGTCAAATGTACAGATAAATCCTGTTCAAACAAGACATGGTAAAATGTATTTTAGAAAAAGCCAAGAAAAATTAAACTGACCAAACCATCGTGTGCGTCAGAAAGCTGTATGTTATAAAACCAAGAGTAGGTGTATAGGGTAGATTCTTTGTTTTGCACTCATCTACTTTTACCCCCCCCCCCCCCCCCCTCCTTTCCTTGCCATTCAGATTCGTTTGAAATGTTGAATTGTGCCGCGACAATGTCTTTGAGGTGACTTTACCCATATCGTTTCTGAACAGCGTGCAATATTTCAGAATTATACTGAAGATATTGCATTTTAGCACCAGGTATTTCAGCACCCGCAAAACCCTCATGCACTTGACATTACAGTCAACCTATAAGAAACGTTTAATGAATGTGAGCTTTTGACACTTTTTGTCTTCTGCTTTTGTGTTGGGTATGGCAATGTCCAACATGTCAGTTGAAAGTATATCTTAAAAATTATTTCATCTTCTTTTTATCCTTCTCTATTCAGGGTCCAGAGCATCCTAGTCCAGGCAGGAGATATTCATCCAGGGGATTCCCCAGAATGTGTTATCTACCAGACAATGAAATAAGTAGAAAGGTAATGACATTATGGTGACATTTTAGAACTACTTTATACAAATATAGTCTTCAATGCTTTATTGAGAACTTAAATAGAAATTGCTTGTTACTGCTTGAACATCCCACACTCGAGCAGTTTAACTTACTTCTGAAAGGTTTTTCTGTGAGGATTTGAAAACTACACTAAATTGTTAGTACAAGTGAATTGGAAGGGTAAAGGTTGTGAATGAACTTGTTCACCTTGATGCACCCACATCAAAGAATTGTTGTCAAAGATAAAGTAGAGTTCTGGTCATGCGATTTCATTGTGAAAGAAACGTTGTGGAATCGATAAAAAAAAAGGTTGATCATCTAGCATATAAGTACTGGTGTGTACTCCAAGGTTCTGGAATCATCAAAATGATAAGAAATTTGGCCCAGTCTTGGTAAAGTTACAAACACTGTACACTGAACGATGTATATGGGACTTCACAAACATGTGGCATAAAAATCTGTCTCGATTGTTATGATGTTACATGCCATATCTAAAATATTAAGGCATTTGAAGAGCCATGCTTTTCAGGGAACGTTTTTTATCTGATGTTCTTCCACACTTGTATAATACAATGATCACAAATTATTTTTCACCTCCTCCCAGAATTCAACCTTCTCTTTAAATGGTTGTGCATTTGTTTTGTTGATTTGAATAGATTCTGCGGCTCCTCATCATCGCCTGGGAGCGGCGGCTCATCTTCACCATCGGGACGTCGGTCACGACGGGAGAACCCAACACCGTGGTCTGGAACGAGATTCATCACAAGACAGAGTTTGGTTCCAACGTGACGGGCCATGGCTTCCCAGACCCCAACTACTTCACCAACATCCTGGGAGAGCTGTCGTCTCAGGGGGTGACGGAAAGCTGCCTGGATGATTACTGAGATGGGAGCTAGCCGAGGGAGGGGGATGGTGGTTCAGTCGAGGGTGTTTGCTTAAAGTTGCCTCGGTAGTGTGGAGTGATGGTTGTGTATAGAGTGGTGAAGTGTGATGTCATCAAAAATGTATTTTTTGAATTTCTCAATTTTTTTTCTTCATTTTCCGAAAGAGCTTCAAAAATAATGCCCAAATGTTGAAGACCAATTGAGAAGGTTAAGTATTGGCTGAAATATGACCACCTGAATAAACAGATTTCCCATGGGAACTCAGTGTTATATATTGCTCTGGTTCATAACATTACGCGCCAGAGCAATATAACACTGAGTTCATCAATCGCAACTCTTTGTAAGACGGGTCCCTGATCTGTAGAATATCTAGTCACCATCAAAATTGTTCTTCAGGTGAAGTTTGAGAATTCAATCCAACTTTTGTTCAAGTTTCATGTTCATACTTCCCTGCAGTGCCTAGTAATGAGTAATGTACATACTTTATGGCTCCTTTCAAGAACTTCATATCTTGGTTTAATATTCAGCTTGCTTACGGTTGTGATTGCAATGTGGGAATGATCTTGTGTCGCAAGAAAATATAGGCTTTTGATTTCTGGACAACAATGAACTCTTTGGAGCCCATCTTGCTTGGTTTAATAGATCAGGGGGGGGGGGGCGTTTCACAAAGCCTTTTTTTTAATGACAAATGACAAAAATCAGTGACAAATCTAATGATAACCAATCAGAAGCAAGGATTTCAGTAGCTTATAACAAAAACTGTCATTTGTCACTGATGACAAGTTTTGTGAAACGCTCCCCAGGAGAAATAATTCCAGGGCCTGCTTGTCTCTAAAGACCACCCAAGGGAAACAGGAAAACTGGCCACTGTAGACAGGTGGCCTCTCTAGACAGGTGGCCTCTCTAGACAGGTACTACGACGAACATTTCTTTCTCAAGGGAGACAAAATATGTGGCCTTTAAAGACAAGTGGCCACTAAGACAGGTCTGACTGTAGTTGTTTTCTTTTTGTTGGGCTTTGATGTTTTTCAGGGCCTTCAAGAACAACTGAATTGAATCCTATGTGATCATTCATCTCTTTGTTGCACTTCTTATGTTCTGTGTTAGAGTTGAAGACATGATTTCTGTGCCATATTTGAAATAGCAAATATTTATGCATTTCCTTTTCTTTATCTGCTATTTGCCATTTTTTGTAAACAGTGTATGTCTAGCTTCAAGCAAAGTATCTGGTTGTTGATATGAATGGGCTTTAATTCACAGAAAGACTTGCAACAATGAAAGATTTTGGTGCACTGCAACATGATAATGTATTTTAGTATTAAAGTTTTCATTGAGAGTACTACACATAATCTTTGAACCTCTGCTAACAACAAGTTGTTATGACTATATATATATATATATATATATACAAAAAGTGGTATTCTAAATCAAGCTCCAACACTGTACAATGACATGTACATTCCATCTCAGTGATGTGTTCAGTATAATCATGAATTGGACACCAAATTGAAAGAATGGGTATCATAAAAAAAGTGTGTGTGTGTCAGTTAGCACAGGTTGATCTTGTACATAAAACAAATATTGTCAGTATATCATGCAACATTAAGTATGTATAGAGAGTGAACCGAAATCATTTATGGAGAGTATGGAAAGTTACACGTCTACACACATACGTACTGCTTTTCATCTTGCGAAGCAGACACTACAAAATGAGTTGTAAAAAATCTGTTTAAGTCTATTTTTGTATCTTAGATGTGCAGCGTTTTTTCTAAAGAATATACTGAAAATTTTGGAAAGTAAAGAAATTTTGTGATTGCTTGCATTGATTTGCAAGTATTTGTCTAGAAATTTTGTTTCTTTCATTGCCAATGTTCAGACCTGGATTTTACTAGTTATAGCTATCTTGAGAACTATTTGATTGAATACTTTGAAAAAAATGTTGTTATAATTATTTAATCATAGATATTTGATCATATACTTTGAAAAACATGGTGTGAAACTATTGAATAAAATGTTTGAGATAATTCCTTACTAATTGTTAGTGTTGTAACAAGTATTTATTACAAGTATTGAACATACAGCTCAGAGTAAAAACCTTTACCCTTGCTGAACCCCATAGATATATGAATGAAGAAAGAGTTGTATTAGGGTCTAAAATACTGGTCATTGATTACCATGTTTATCTCTCACCATTCATGTTTCACCTATCTCTAAAACACACATTTATTGGAATTGTTGCCTTTGTACAGTCATGTTGATTATTTGCTCATTATATGACAGTCATGCATATTGATATATTTGTGGTATTTGAGACAACTTTGGACACTTTATGATGAATTCATTGAAATATGTTTCACAAAATTCATACGCATCCTTGCATATGTGGGGGAACTGAGAAATGTTCATATAGTTACAAGTATTTCCAAATGCCTTTTGGAATTACATGTACCGTAAATAACGCTGTAGCCCTCGTGTATTAACCGCACCCCTCTTTTTCTTTCTCTTTTTTTTTTTTTGTTTTTTTTTTGGAGGAATTATTATTATAAACTACATATTGAGATCTATCAGAAAGATTACTTTCAAACCAAGATGACAGACAAATTTAAGTGTTGTTCTAGTTTCCGAGTACCGATTACCGAGTTGGGAGACATTGCCAGGCATAGCGCCAGGTGAAGGGGCATAAATTGAAACTTAATTTTTTTTTTTTTTTTTTTTTTGTGTACCGTGTATAAACCGCACCCCCGACTTTGAATTTTTTTCGGCGGCAAAAAGGTGCGGTTTATACACCGTTATATACGGTATACCTCCCTCCCCCCCCCCAAAAAAAAAAAGATACCGCTTGCAATTTAGCAATATTTTACTTGTCCACATTTCATTTACTTTCATATTGTGTAAGATCTAGTAAGGTATTCTATTTATTATTTTGCAGGCCATAGATACATGTACATTCGATACATCCATTCGATATGGAAGGGCAAAAGTTACAGAACATCACAAATACACATTATAATTGTTATCACAATGCAACGGCACCACATCTGTTTGATACTGTAGTCCA
Organism: Strongylocentrotus droebachiensis; assembly: GCA_035222895.1. NCBI lineage: Eukaryota > Metazoa > Echinodermata > Echinoidea > Camarodonta > Strongylocentrotidae > Strongylocentrotus > Strongylocentrotus droebachiensis. The sequence goes on along the minus strand of JAVYIG010004774.1, from coordinate 114,631 downwards.
CAGCTGAACACTTATTTAAGGCTGGGGTGGGGAAGGAGCTGAGATGCAGCTTATGTTCCCCTTGCCCCTTATTTTGGATCACTGGCTGTTTTAGAGTGAGAATGGTTTGTGTTTTACGTTCTTTCCACGCCACTCACAGAAGTCCAAAATAGTTGTGAAGAGACATTTTTCTCTTATATTTACATTATATTTTGTGTGAAGAACATGATGTTTGTAGCTCTAAGTTGTTGATCGATCTATAGCAGTTCACATCATTTCAAACTTAAGTTTACAAGGTAAATACAAAGTATGGATTGTAACCCTTCTGTCAAACATCATTCAATATAACTAAATTCTGGTGTGTATAACAAATTTGGTAAATGAATCAACATTAATGATATCATGTATTTATGTGTGTATCAGATATCAAGTTTGAATGATACATTGAACAGACATATGAAATGGACTTCAAAACAAACAAAAACTTTTTATTGGCATTTCAGTATTGACTTCACATTTTAGTATGGTTTAAAGCCTGTCTGCACTAGTTTGGCCAGGAGACGGATTAGACCTCCCTGGATGGTCACCGAGTGGTGGTTATCTCATCAACTCAGTTCTCAATTAACATAAGGAAAAGGGGACCATGGGAGATCAACCGGTACCACTTAGACATTGTTGGCTGTAAAGAGGGCGCAAGTAGCTACAAGTAGGGCAGTCCTGCTTTAAGACCAGTACATTACTTGAAATTTTATGTAACTGTAGTTTGATACATAATTACCAAGTCAACCATGATGAATATGATACATAGGATTGGTTATCCTATAATCATTTTTTGTAAATAATACTTTTTCCTTTTCTTTGTAATCACCTTTCCTGTTGAAGATATTATCTTATTTATATTCAATTATCTTTTATATAATTGCTTTCAATATTTCTTCTTAGCATTTTCCCGATAACTGTTATTACTTTCACATAATGCATCTTCAGCAGGGTAATTGCTTGCCATCCTTTGTAAAAAAAAAAAATGAAACATGTTATATTTTGTTAGAATGCTTAGATGTTAGGCTGTTTGAGTGAAAGATAATTTTGCAATATGATGAGGGTTTTTTTTTTATGAAAGAGATTTCTATCACTAAAGGTGGCATAGTTGTTTGTGTTTGCATTGCATAATACAATAAATATATGTACCACAACACCAATTTAATATGCAATTGTTATGTCTATGATTTGAAATGAATTTGCATGTGTATTCCATATATTATTGCCATGTATGATAGCATTTTAAATGATAAGTGACAGGTTGAGGGGTATCTCATCTGTGAAAGAGATACAGAGAGAGAGATACATATATATATATATATATATATATATACGTATATATATATATATATATACAGAGAGAGAGAGAGAGAGAGAGAAAGAGAGAGAGGGAAAGAGAGGAAGAATATGGGAGAGAGAAAGGGAGAGACAGGAGAACGACAAGGAAAGAGAGACATAGATAGAGATACAGATGGAGGGAAGAAGTAAATGGAACTTTCATTTTGTCAATGAAGAAAGCATCATCTTACAAGAAAAGAAAAAGTTACCATGGTTACCATCTTACAAGAAATTTGAGACCTCCAAAAACTTCGCAAAATCTGCAGGTGTACTAATCCATGATTATTGACGTATGTTTAGATCATCTTTTTACGACTTTGAGTAAAAGGTGATTCATGAGGTTAATTTCTGTGAAAAAAGAATGTGCTCGGGCCTGTCTGGAAAATCTGATGGTGATGAACACTATAAAGTATGCACACCGAAGATCCATTGCCCTCTGTAGTTCGGTTTGGGAAAACGACCTCCAACCGTATTTTTGTCAATTGCTCATGAGAGGAATCGGACACATCAAAAGAAACCCTTTTAATATCTCCCACCCTCCCGTTTCCTCGTCATCATTCTCCTTCTACAATCTACATCTTGCTTTTCTACTTCTCTTCCGCGGTTTGTTTTCTCTTCTCAATCCCATTTTCTTGTCTATACTCTGTTCTCTACAGTCTACCCCCCCCCCACACACACACACGCTCACACACCACTAGGTTTCCCTTTTCGATCGTTAATATGAAACCCGCTCTTGCCTCGACTTTGTGGTAAACACTATTTCACAACACTCTTCACCAAAGTTGAGAAATAAAGTTGATGGCCCATTATTAAACGAGAACAGATGAAAGAGGCTTCTTCCATAAGTTCCATTGTTTGCCGTCGGCCTACTCTCATTTTTAGCTCTCACAAGCGCAACTCTATTTAATACATCGGTGTCTTTTGAAGGGGAACCTTTTTTAATGACGCCAAGGGAGAGCGAGTGATCAAAAACACGCTCTGTCCGCACATCTTTACAATGCGAACTCAGGTTTGAAAACCCTCTCCCGTTATCAAAAGCATTGTCCTATGTTTACTCAAGTGAGCCGCTACACGGGGGCATAGCACCTACAAAGGTGTCTTCTTTTAATCTTGCCCTTAGTTATTCTTACAACGTAGTCGCAAATAGAGACCTTGAATTAAAATTGGTTCACATCGAGACAAATGAGAAGTTAATCAGGTGAGGTTTAAATTCGCTTGCCTGATGATACTGGTTTGTCAGTGTAATTAATATCATCTGTATACCTAGCAAGGTTAAATTACTTGGCTTTCAAAGTCAATTGGCATTTTGTCTTCTTCTTAATCATAAGATGTTGCTTACGGCCTTAAATATCTTAGACTAGCAATTAAGCCTGATGTCCTCCAAAATACGAGTATCGATATGATTAACAATAGGGATCGGTGGGATGACAAACCGCCTCATGCATTATTCATGAACCATCCCATCTCAATGCACTATACGAGATAGTGCCTGATAAACCCCTCATACACGCAAACAACCCCCTCCTCATACCAACCGTGTCGTAAGAATCGAATACATCTTGGGTTATTGTATACCTTTGCGACGATACGCAAATGACAAGCGGGGTTATTTTTGACGGCAGCGGCGAATCGCCATAACTGAAACAATTTTGATTAATATCGCGACCACCTTTATCGCCCCCTCACGGTTATCGGGATCGTCTGCCAGTCAAAACGATATTGACATTGACTTTGAGTTTACTTTCTGGAAGAGAAGTCACTTTCGCGCCAATCGCGATCGTCTGCTTGTGGGGAGATTTAGTTTTGGCGTCGTCTTAATTTTGGAAGACTTGTTTTGAAAAAGGAACTCTTTAAGATGTAACAAAACACACACAGGACGACCGTCGCCGATGTGTATTCATGTATAATTAATACACAACGGTGTAGTTTGTTCAGAGCGACCAACACGCACCGGTTAATTAAACGATCCATGTTGCTGAATATACTCTAATTGGAATATAATCAAACGACAGTCGCGTACACTTTGTATGGGATGATAACTGTTTCATCGTCTTATAAGTTTCAACCTTTAGCTCAGGATTCGTCAAGGTAAACATTTATAACTATGGAATCAAAACTTGGATATATACCACTGGTGGTTCTAGTTATCTGCTCTTCCTTCATCATAGGTAAGCATTTTTCGTATAACCGATGACCTACATATTTTAAATCGTTCTGTGCTAATAACATTCATGATAATATTCTATATGTACACAATACATAACGCATTTATGTTACGTTGCGACTTGTTAAAATCTCTTTGCTCAAACATACTTATAGATTGTGCTAAGAGAACTAAAGACAGAGATTGGTGTTAGCAAGTAAATCATTGACTGCTTAGTTACATTGCTATTTGTTTGTTTTCATTTCGATAACAATATCATCAAATAAAAATTCATGATAAATCATAAATGTAAATGGTGCACATTGAAAGGATACATGTATTTTCATGATATCACAGCCTTACCACGGTCTCCTCTCAAATATCATGTGGTACTAATATAAACTGTTTTACTAACGTATTCAAATTTGTTGATGTTTCATTCCTGGGGACCTAGTGACGAATTATTCAATGAACCTGTTTAGAATTAATAATAATAATAATAATAATAATAATAATAATAATAATAAAACGGTGCTTATAAAGCGCTTACCACCGAAATCTCTAAGCGATAAACATGTAGTTAAATGAACGAACTACAATACTCGGAATCCAGTCTGCATATATTACTTGTTGCAATGTCGGGCAAGCTTTCAGGTTGTCAAGAACAACCTTTGTTTAAAAATTATGCATTATTGTGTAATATGTTAGTAAACCGGTCTATTGGAGACAAAGGCTGAGTATAAGAGAATCATAGACATCGAAATTTAACCAGAATGTAGTTTACAAAATGTAATCTCAGTTGAAATCATAATGCGCAATATGTTAGTTGGTATAGCTTTAAATTATATACGATTGATAATTATATTCATTAACCAACGACGTACATCATGGAAGTATTTTCCCCACATATATGTTTTATATATAATGCACAGTATGACAAGTAAAATACAGAGAATTTGTATAATTAATGTTTCCTAAATTTCTGTAGGCGTACTGAACCATGTTTCTCAGCAAAACAAAAGGAGTATATTTGATCTCAATCGGTAAAGGAATATAAAGAAATTAGACAACAAATATGATTAATATCGTTTTTTCTTTATGATCAGATAATGTTTTTCCTTATCGCACCTTTTTATCTACTCCCCTCAGAGAATATGAAGTATATACACAGGGGAGGAAGAAAATAGGATAACATCACAAATGGCGATGATTGTTTAAGGGTTGAGTTTTGGTCAAAATTAGAAAGTCATATTTGTTCACACTTTTGTGTGAATTGTAAATTTCTCTTGCAAGTAAGAGACTCAGTGATAATTTTAACAAGCACTGTAAAATATAGATTATAAGTACTCTCAGAACCGATTTGTAAGTACGTTCCCCATCGTTGTTTTAATTTTCTCCGGATAGTATTTTCGGGCCTTTTGCATCATTTATCTTTTCATGAGTAGAATTGGTGTTGTTTTTTTTCCTGATACGAATTATATCAGAAGATTAAAGCAAAACATATGTTCTCTTTTAATTCCATGACCTGTAGTAAGCAAATTGATTTACATTGTTCGTATACAGACTCAAAAAAAGCATTTCAAAAAGTGTTTTACTACATGCACATAAAGAATATGTTTTCGCTCTATCAAGCGGTTGAATTTGCAGGAAGCTTCTTTCGTTTGGATCACGCTTATTTATTCATAAAACAGAAGAGCATGGATTTCTCTTTTTCATTTAAATAATGGTTTGTGTAACGAAATCATACATTATGGACAAGCGGAATAGATGTCTACAAAAGGGTGGACTGATTGATTGATTGATTGATTTTTATTCGACAAGCTTCCAACATACAACAATATACAATAATAACAGATCAAAAATAAGTCAGCTTGAACAGGATAACCCACGAAAGCTCGAGAGCTTATTTCCAGTGGGGTCCCTTACAGACATGTATACAATTAATAAATTAAAATAGTAATATTTACAAACAGATAAGAAAATTAAAAGAACTACTTATTAAAGATAATAATAACAACATTAAACTGATGATAGAAATGATATTAAGTACAAGAAGAAAAAGAAGAAGGAGAAGAAGAAAAAGAGGAGAAGGAAGAAGAGGAAAATAATGATGAATTTGTAGAATTTCTATAACGTACGAAAACATAAGTATATACAACATGAAAAAGTATGAACCGACAGAAGAATAACAATTTCAATCATATAACATGTCATTCACTTCTCTTCTCTGACTGTCAAGTATTAGGTATTCCTTTAATTTCCTCTTAAAATGATCATAGTTTCCTATTTCTTTTACACCATTGGGAAGGGAATTCCAATGTTTTATGGCATTGTAATAAAACGAATTTCCAATACTACCTACTCTTTCTGGTAAGTTAAAGTTGAATCGTCTATTTCTTGTATTATAATCATGTACGTCAGTAACAAGATCGAAGTTGGATCGAATATAATGATTCGACCTAGTATGATATATTTTATGCACGTGATGCAATGCGAGTTGTTTTGATCTTTGGTCGACTTCAAGAAAACCAGCTTTAGAAAGTTCGCTATAGCCAACATGAGTTCTTGGACCAGAACAGTTGATAAATCTCACCATTTTGTTCTGTATAATCTTCAACTTCTTTTGATCTGACTTGTTTATGTTACTGTACCATGCAGGGTTAGCATAGTCAAATAAACATTGAATAAGAGCAAAACAGAGTGTACGTCTTGCTTTTAAATCCATACAACTTTGATATCTGTACAAAAATTTCAGACGAGAATTTGCTTTTTTTACAACTGATTCTACTAAAGATGAAAATGAAATTGCGCTAGCCAACTCAATGCCTAAATACTTCACAGACTCTTTTCTCTTGATTGCTTGATTATTGTGTCTCACTTTGAATTCAAATGACTTTTTAGAACTACTTTTAGAACAAAATAAAATGCTTTCTGTTTTTCCCAAGTGTAAAGAAAGCTTATTATCAGTCATCCAATCGACACACGTACATGTAGACAGCTGTTCACTGAGCTTTTCCTCAATATATTTAGGATCAGGATTTGAATAGAGTAGTACGCTGTCATCTGCGTACAATAATAGTTTGAAGTCTTTTATACAAGTACACATATCATTTATATAACTTGAAAATAGAATTGGGCCTAAAATACTTCCCTGAGGAACACCGCATGTTATAGGCATTAGTTTGGAACGAATATCATGAATGGCCACTACTTGGTGCCGATTAGATAAGTAGAAGAATGATGGAAATGGGGCTAAGAGATTGAAAGGGGACTCGGATTAGCTAGGGCCGAAGAGGGAAAGGAAATGAAAACGATGACTTGAGATTATAAAGAGGGAAAGAAAATGATCGAAGGTATTCATTCTCTTACTCTGGCAGGACATTATTTTAAGAAATGTTGAGCTTTGGTAGTAAAAGGTGATCAATATGACCCTTTTCAATCTTCTATAGGCTAGTACTAGTGTGGAAGAATATCATAGAAAGAGAAGTGGTCGCTGAATAGGATTGCGCTTCAAATTGCTTCATGATCACTACGACAAAACAAGACAAATAATAATAACAGAAGTGTTCGAACCAGTTCGTCATGTCACATCTTCGTGTAATGCCATATACCCATTCCGGTTTATACAGTGCGTATGACTTTGAGCAAGACTGGGTCAATTTCTTTTAGCATTTTGATTACTTCAAAACCTCACAGTATACACAGATTATTGTGTGCTACATGATTACCTTTCCTTGTTTCTTCCATAATACTTTCTTTCACAGCCTTTAATTAACCAGAACTCCATTCTGTCTTTAAAAATAGAAATAAAAATGCATTCGAAGGGATATTCTCTTGATAGCAATGCAGACGTGTTGAGAAGACTATTAGTGTTGTCCCAGCTGCAATAAGTGGGTCATAAATCGAAAACAAAATACATCATTATTATATCCCTTTCCTGTCCTCGGGAGAATACATTTTAAACGGTCTCGATTAAATGGATCCCTTGGGCCAATGCAATTAATCGTACGTTAAAGATAAAGTTTTGTTATATGTCATACGATGGCATTTTGAAAGAAGCTATTAACATCAAGAAGTTAAGAAGGGTGATTGTGTGGCACATGACTATAGGAATGATTAAGTGTATTGGAATCATCAAAAAATGGTGACAAATTGGCTCAAACTGGCTGAATTAGCATGTGGTCAAAACATCTCCCACGTAATATACGAGAGGACCTAAAGCCGTCGGCCGTCTGGTTCAGTTGCTTACCCTCAAGCATTTATGCTTTCTTAGCAGTCAGGTAAACCACCATTCATTCATTCATTTATTATGGAGGTCCTTATTTACCATGACAAATACGCACACGTGGAGGTATCGTGGTACATGACTATAGTTAGTGGTTAATTCACTTGACTCTTATATACTCCAAGATTAGGATTCGAATCCCATCCTGGAATTTACGTTGTTTTGCAAGACATCAATCCACGTTTACCGCGCTTCACCCAGGTAAGTTGAAAAGCCCCCATGAATGATGACTTGATGACTTCAGGCTGCTACCCTAAGGCTAAATAAAAAAAAAAACATGTTTAGCGTCCTGTTTTTTCGAAAAATAGGAAGGAGGGGGCCCTTTTTATTTTTTATTTCAAAATGGCCGCTCAAAATGGCCGCTCGGTACATTTTCCCTGACAGTCGGGGCAATTTTTTTTCAAGATGGCCGCCGACAATTTTTTTTTTTTTTTAAAATCAGAAATAGAGCCATTTTAGCAGTGTTTTTCATGTTTTTTTCTTTAAAAAAAAAAAAAATTCAAACAAAATTTTCAAAAAAAAAAAAAAAATTTCAAAAAAAAAAATCACAAAATAACAAATACAAAAAAAATAGGAGGCGGCCCCCAAAAAGGAAGCGGGCGGGGACGCTCAACATGTATATTTTTTTTAATGGCCTAAGTAAATAAGACCCAACTATTGTAATTAAATATGTAGGACTACACACAATGTCAAGTGGCATCAAACTTGATCCAAGGTTTGAAAGTAAATCCGGTTAACATGTACATGGATATGGATTATGAGGACATTTCAAGAAGAAGAAAAAATCCCTTTTTATGTGCCATTTTTGTCATGATCTTCTTCCGCATCGGAGTGAAAAGAGCGAAACGGTTCAAAAATTATTTCCACCTAAATTTGGAGCTCAACTTCTCTTTAATTGAGAGAGAGGGTGGAACAAGTGGCCTACTTCGGGCTGTCTAGAGTCTCATTCCCAAAACAGAGGTACAAAAAGAGAATTGAAATGGAGTGAGGGATTGGGAGGATTAATCTTAAATGGTCTAATCGCCTTTATAAGCGTCGCGTCAGCAACGAGCAGGCTGTCCAGTTAATGATCGGTGTGCAGAGAAAGAAACTATAATAAGATGGCGGAGAGACTACTTCAAGTGCATGCGGAGAAAATATCATTAACCTATCACTCAAATTACATTACAAGAATTAGGAATTGAATCAGGGAGAAATCGATGGTTGTAGTATTTTTTATTTGTTTATAGAGTTTGGTATGGTGAAGGATGGAATAATCGAGGGCTATATATCTGAACTGCCATATTCACTCTCTTATAGTCTTCAATTGAAAGCGCGCCAGTCTCTGTACTATAATATAATCAGATTGTGCAGAGAGATGGTGGAAGATTGTGCTTTTTGAAGGTGTGACATACTTATCCCGCCTCTCACGTCTTTTGTTCTCTCTATCTATTATTGTCTAAATGTATATATTTAATATTCAATCTTATAATATTTGAAGAGGACGGCGCTGGTCTCTGTACTAACTTATCAGATTGTCCTTTTTGAAGGTGTAACATACATTAACAAGCTGACTGTGTAATGTATTTCGGGATACATGCTCTATCAGGATATTCTATCCTAATTTTTTAACTTTCTTTCATGCGCTATATACTTGTGCTTACCAGTCTATTTGACGCACCTTTCTCTTTCAGCTCTTTCTCTCTTTCTTTCTGCAAACTACATTAAATGCTCACCCTTTTTTTCCATTCCTTCGCCTTTTTTTTGTTTTTTGTCCGGAGATATAATTAATGATCGCTCTAACATATCTTTCTTTGTCTGTTCCCCCTTTTACGCCCTCGCTTTCTCTCACCTCCTTTACTATTTCCTACTCTTTCCTTCCTCTCTCTCTCTCTCTCTCTCTCTCTCTAGCACCTAAATATATTACCTTCGACTCTTTCCTTCTCTCTCTCTCTCTTTCTCTCTCTCTCTCTCTCTCCCTCTCTCTCTCTCTCTCTCTCTCTTTCTCTAGCATCTAAATATATTACCTTCGCTCTTGTATTCCCTTACCTGTTTTTCGTCGTCTCACTTACATGTACACATGTCATTGAATTCAAGAGGGATTAAAAGAGCAGCTAACAACATCATTTCGGAGCTTCATTATCATTTCATGAATTTCCTATCCATCCATCTCAACTGCCCACAACAACAAAACAAAATCCACCCTTGCAATTTTCATGACTAATGATAGCCTATATGCTCCAAACCAGATACCTCCAATACTCTTGGATGCTATCTTGATCATCCCCTCGGACATGACTGTGTCGGAGAACATCATCACATCTCAAGGTCATACTACCATCCTCTTATAAAAATGATAAGGACGGAAGAAGATGGAATGGTAGACGACGACTTGAAGAGGAGAATCAGACTCCATTATATAACACGATCGCAAAGGCTTTTGAGAAACCAACCTACGTGAATTTGTTTTCTTCAAAATCACAATGTATTGCCTATTACCATGTTTGGATAATGTGACATGTCTTCTTATAGTTCGCACTTTTTTTTTTAAAGGTGATGTGGATATTTAAACGCCTCAGGGACACAATCGCATTACATGTATGACAGTATATCATAGCAACCCAACTTGTATAGACAGAACAGGGAGGTGGAATTTATTCCACCTCCCTGGACAGAACAAAGATTCACACATTATTCCTTTGTTGATCTTATCTTTAAACTAGTTTTAACCCTTTTCGTTTCATTTGAAAACTATTCCATTCTGTTTCACAAGAAGACAAATTTTGGTCCGAGACGCCGCCTCTTCCCCATTTGCCATTCAAAATGGTCTGTAGCGATATCTCTTATAAGACGTGAGAAGTGCGGTGACATTACGTTGTCTCTCCCAGTCCTCCGCCTCCTTCATATTGCTCTAAAATTAAACGATTTTAGTCCAAAATGTCGCGGACATGACTTTGTAGGCTATATTGAGGAGTACAGTGAATAGGTCGAGTTGAATGTTCGTGACAGCTAGCAGTGCAGCTCTTTGCCCCTTCCAACTTTCTTATTCTTTCTTATTTTCAAGCGTAATAAATGCCCTTGAACTCCCCTTTTTCTTTCATCTTGTGCACTTTTGTATCTCTTCTATATATGAATAGTTCTCCTGCCTGTATATTTCAATATAATGCTGTGCTAAAATAATCTCTGTCTTAGATGCTGCTTATAAGTATCGGCTTGCATGGTGATGTATATAGGCTTGCGTATATATACACTCAAGAAAAAAAGATTACCGAGAGTCCTTTTCAGGACTCCCCAATCCTCCCACTCTCTCACATGGTGCAACCACAAGCCCACTGTGTAAATCTCTGTCTTTTTCTCTCTTATTTTTCCTTTCTCACTCTTTTTGCTTTACGTTTGCCATTTGATATTCATATAATTTCCCTCTTTTCTTATGGCCGCCATACAGTATTGAAATATCTTATCACATATTCGTTTGTTCTGATAAGGTTGTACAAAATGTAATTCATTGCATGACCTCTCCCTGCTTCTTTCTTTCTTTTATTTTTCTTTCTATCTGACTTTCTTTCGTTCTCACTTTCCTTCCCAACCCTTGACTGTCTCTGTCTGTCTGCTCTCTCTCTCTCTCTCTCTCTCTCTCCCTCTCTCTCTCTCCCTCTTTCTCTACCTCTCTCTCCCTCTCTCTGGCTCTCTCTCTCTCCATTCCCCTTCCCCTACCCCACTTTCCTTCTCCATCCATTCACAAGACCGGGAACATTCGCGTGAGATTCCAAACCCAAGGAAAATAACCCTAATCTAATTCATGTTCATCAATGCATGGTATAGATGCACGAAAGTACCTTGTCTCTGCAAGCATGTTCTATGAATGACTTCCACATAATATTGAAATTGCAGCTGATAAACTTGATGCATATACCGTTTACAAGGTTAAAGTTAAAGTTACAGAGTTGAGTTCTGGTCATGCGATGACATTTTCAAATAAACTGTCTGGAAGCCTTTGGCATAGATTGATTATGTAGTGCATGCTCAAAAATGGGTGTATTGGTGTTTTGGAATCATCAGCAGTTGAAGAAATAGGCTCAATCTTAACCTTGTTGGAGACCACAAGTACTGCACACAGACATTATGTATATGGGTCTATAAACATTCATGTGGCATGAGAGTTTGGTCCAACTTACTAGACATTTTTAAAAATCTATTTCTGGTTATATTTCAAATTATGATGAAATCGAGGAGCAGACTTCACTAGGGGACATTTCAGCTAGGGTATTCTTCCCGACTGACGCCAATAAAATGAGAAAAATCACAAATTATTATTTGCCTTTACAAAAAGTCGACTTTAATTTTAACCCTGTTTAAGAGATAAGGAAACATATCGAACTTTCAGAAAGATGCGCGTCGAATTCCGAAACAAGCATTGGAAATTGTTCTCATAGGCTATCCATTCGTGTTTATTCTGCCTGTTTATTCTCAAATAACTTGGCATCTTAATCCTCTTAAAACTAAGAGAAAGAAATGGCCTTTCTGAGCTCGGTCTTATCAAATATTAATTGAAGCTGCCGCCAATATATTACATACCATCGCGGTGGAAACTTTTTGGCAGAAATCGCCATAATTTTAAGCTATTGTATTTTTCCGCTACAAATTATGTTTTGCCATAAATTGTATGAGTCACTTTCATTTCGTACCAGGAACTGAAAAAAGTAATAAATATTCTGTAACGTATAAAACAGGGGCGTACGCAGGGGGGGGGGGGGTTGGGGGTTCAAACCCCCCCTTTGGTATCTTTATGTGTGTAAACCCCCCTAAAAAAAAACTAAAACCCCCCCCCCCCCCTTTGGTTTATTTATTTATTTATTTTTTTTTTTTAACTAAAAAATTCAAAAATAAAAATAAAAAAAATTATGCCCACAGCTAACGTAAGGTGACCTTTCCCCCCCCCCCCCCAACGAAGAAAAATGTCAAATTTTTAAATTTCGAGACCAAAAAAAAAAAAAAGTGTCCGCTTAACCCCCCCCCCCCCCCCTGCCAGATTTTAAAAACCCCCCCTTGAAAAAATCCTGCGTACGCCCCTGGTATAAAATGAGATTACTAGAAGAATATGTCCAGTTCTTAAACATGAATGTACATGCACATCCGGCTATTAGTTCATCAATCTTTCATGCTCTTAATTGGAGACAGCTTGATGTTCACTAAACCAAAACACGGAGTTCAACCAGTTGCAATTTATCGGCACCAAAAGACAAAAAAATATGTTTGCTCTAGTATTTTACTTCTTCATGATACTAAATGCAAATATTGGGCACTCCAAACTCACAAGCAATCTTTATCAATATGAATGACATGTCTACGATCTTACAGCAATGCCTATTAACCAATAAAAAGCATTAAACATGCCATTTTCACTGCTTTAAGATACTTCAAATGCAAACATAAGCGATGTACGTTCTTATACCCAATCTTTAATATCAATATCAAAGACTTAAGAGATTCTTAATGCTTTGACCTTAAAGAAAATGTTCATGACAAGACATCAAAAGTCACAAAATGGCATTTTGATGATACCGCATTAACTTGAGGGGAATGTTAATGTATAAGTTTGTCTATTTGCAGCTGTTTTCTGAACAGTCCTTTATAGACAAAGTGCTCCGATAAAGGTTAAAGCAAGAATCATTCTTATTTCGTTGTTTGTTGTTGTTTGGTGTTCTTTTTTGTGTGTGTTTTTGCTCGCTCGTTTGCTTGTTTGTTGTAACTTTATCCGTTGCGAATACCGCGCCTTTCTAACCTCTCGTTTCGATTTCATCATGACTCAACGAAATCTACATTGGCTTCTTATTCAATGTCAAAAGTGTACACCCATGGACATTATTGCTTCTATGGGGATTTTCTAATTTGCATTAGTTTTTCTTGTAATTCTTTCCTTTCTATTTAAAGCGCATAGGGACATGCTATCCTGCAATGTGTTATGCGCTATAAAAGAACTGAGTATTATTATTATTTCATGCCCTCCGTCCTGTTATAGCGTGCCTGGATAGCAAGCAAATTGATATGGAGCAGATCCATCTTGTATTTAGAGTACTTTACTGTATAACTGCATACTTGATCTAGAAAGATTATTATGTTCTTCCACTTTCAAAGACTACATTGATATGTTTGGCTATTTTTGTCATACTACACCATCAGATACAACACTTTTAGTTCAACATGACAACGATATTAACACAATAAATGGAGGATTTCAATATCAAGCACTTACATGTACATTGTATGTTGTAGCACACACAGATCATATTGATCAGAATACTTCCTTAAGTGGTGGCTGGCCATTCTTCAATATTCATACAAGATAGAAGGTCTCCTTTTTTATGTTTGTTTATATTACATTTTATAGATCGTATCGTACTTCGAGAGAGCAAAATTGATTTTCTATATTCAGATATCGTAGTTGATGAGAGTCGATAACAGGAAGACCGACAGACTAATTACCAAGTATAGCATGTCGCGAAAAATCGTTACTGACAGACTGACTAAACATTTTGCATGAGCAAATGACCTAATGTGTATTTCGGATTGGGGGGGGGGGGGGTTCAAGGGTGTCTCTAGGATATTGTAGAAAGGGGGATCCAAATTCCCTCAAAATCCTGAAAAGCAAAAACAACAATTTATTGTCCCCCCAAAACAAAAACAAAAATAAAAACAAAAATCATTTGGCTAAAAAAGGGGGGGGGGGGGGTGGGATTCAATCAGGCAATAAAGGAGACGACGATGGGGGGGGGGGGGGGGGGGGGTTGTCCAATACACTTCGTAATCCAAACAACGTGATCGGGACCCCTGTGACCCCGTCCTGGATCTAACCCCGTGGAAGGGAGGGAGGGTGGGGGTAATGCCTGCGGTGAGAGCGATGAGAGAAAGTTCAATTAACATTATTGACCACGTGACCGGTTGTTTGTGACATGAGTTTCATTTCAACACCTACAATCATGTAGTATTAATTAACCACGTAGTAGCTGTTAACAGAATAGGATATGGGCCTGTAAAGCAGCATAATAATTCACCCTGAAAATTACAAGTATAAAATAATGTACAGCGCTTTTCAATAAAAGGATTTATTCAGAGCTTGCTTAATACAAATTCCTTTTAGAAATTCGAAAGACAGCAAACGCGATATATTCTTCTATATTCTATAATTTTAAATACCAAAGTAATTGACTTTTTTTTCTTCAAATTAGGTTTAGCATATAAATTGAAGAAATTTACGTATAACTTTCTCCAGCGGTTGAATTTGATAAAGCTTTTAGGTATATATTATGTTTATTAATCATGAAATGTACATTTACGGGGCCTGATTTCAAAGGGGAGTTCAAAAGAAACTCATGAATGGTTGCTTGTGACGTGAAGCCTTTCCATGCAGAAAGTTGGCGTAAATGTTTGGAGAATGAGCGTGACGTACGCTAAGTGCATCTACATGAAGCGTGTAAATGAATTAGCAGGAGAGATAGATTATGGCACTAGGGTGGGGGAGGGGGGGGGGTGTTAAGGGGCAAAGACGCCACACCCCCTTTACATCTCACAAGGCATACCGTAGGTAACTCTGTTATACTGCCATCAACAGCAAACGAGAGTATGGATGAAACAATTAAAGATGGAATTGTGTGTATATATAGTTTTTTGCTCCTGAAAGGAGAAAGAGGAGGAAGAAAAAGAAGAGGTAGGAGATGAAGAAGAATTAGTAGAAGAGAAAGAAGTAGAAGAAGAAGAGGAAGAAAAAGAAGAAGACGAAGGAGAAGAAGAAGAAGAAGAAGAAGAAGAAGAAGAAGAAGAAGAAGAAGAAAAGAAGAAGAAGAAGATGCCTAAATACAAATTAAAAAAGTAGCCCCTTTCTTGTGAAATTTTCGAAATTGCGCCCCCCCCCCCCGGCTTACAAAAACCCTTTCCCGTCTCTGGATTATAGGTAACATGAAAGTAGATCAACAGAGGATGTTGAACTCTCAACTAATAGAAAATTCAAGTAATGAGTTAACATGCCAACAACAAAAAAATAACAAAAAAAAATCATGATTTCATTAACATGATGAAGGAGGCCCACGCAGGGTAGTAGAGAAGTGTTCCGCTGGGTGGGTGCCTATAATCCTGTTACGTGTATGATAGCAAATCGGAATCTTGTGAAAACCTCCATGATCAGACATCATCTTTGATACATTCAGGGGCATCGGTCTTAATACTCTGGAAATTAACTGCGAAATGATAAGAAGGAGGGATCTCATCTACAGATCCATTTCTTTTCTCGCTTCTCTCCCCATCTCCCCCTTTCTTTTCTCCCCGCCCCGTTCCTAATTTTTCATTTTGCCTTTTACTTCAATCTCTGCACTTGATCTGTTTTAACCTTTGGTTTGAACACTATGAAATGATTTTTATTCTAGCAAACACTATACAATATGCGTTCTAAAGCAGTTTATATGAAATTCTCTACGCAATTTAACAAATTTCTGTTTTTCACTTTTAAACAGCACTTAAGGTAGATGTAATATAGGAATTGTTGTCGTTTTCTTGGGGGTAGTTTTGGTGAGAAGTGAGCGATGACTGCATTTACAAATTCTATTACGCCGGGTGTTGGAAATTCCCTTTTTGTTGTAAATGGTGGTAGTTTGTATCCAAAGTGGTAATTTGTATTCAAAATGCTTTCTTAAACGGGTGAGGAAGAGGACGGTTGAGGAGATTCACATCGCTTGTTCAGTAATTATGCAAATCTTAATTTGTAATGACATTGACAGTTGATGCATTTAGATGCCTTTTTTTCTGTATTCTAGGTGTACCTCTAAAGTGTAGAGAAGACTAAAGAAGGGAATTTAATTGATTGAAGATATACTCAGTGACAGGGAGCGGGAGAGAGGGACAGAGAAAGAAAGAGAAAAAAAGAGACAGAGAGACAGAGAGAGAGTAAAAAACAGAGAGACAGATAAAGACAGAGTTACAGAGAGACAAACAAACAAAGAAAGAAAGGGAGAAAGAGAGATAGAGAAAGGAACGGAGATAAAGTAGTGAGGCGGAGAGAGACAGAGAGAGTTAGACAGAGAGAGAGAGAGAGATAGAGAGAGAGAGCGCAGAGAGAGAGAGAGAGATGTAGAGAGAGAAATGGCAGAGAGGGGGATACGTCAAAAATATTCAATATCATCTAGGTGTGTGGGGGAGGGGGCGCTGAGTGATGAATGCTTCTCCCCACCCCCAGAATTTTGACGCATGCAGTTGGCGCCTTATACTGGACGGTAAGGGGATTTATATGTATTTCTATACCTTATTTACTATAGTTCGATAATTAAATTACTTTTCCAATGTATAATTGTCTAACTCTTTTCCTCGCTAGCTAAGCTCACCCACAATTTATCAATACGAACATTAATATTCGTGCAAAAGGCGTCAGCCCCAATTGTGCCAGTAAGTGTATAGTCATTTGTGTGTTTTTAGCTCCTCTTATCTACAATTTTACGATACTGCGTGCAGCGTCACCAGACAATGTTTAACCGTGCTGCGATAGTGTAATCTGATTATTTTTTTTCTCTCCTTTTTATTGTATTTATCATAAAACCGGATAATCTTCACATGCCTGAAGCATTGCTTAACTTTTGCGAGAGGAGACCTCGCTAATTAACCGTATAAAGGAAACATTCCTAAAGTTAAATGTACTAGAATTGATTTTTGTTTCCCCCTGCCATGTAGGTACTGTATAAAAGGATGAAGACTCTGTTCCGAAACACCATCTCCCATCTTCATTTATTTTAAAGACCATTTTTGAAATATTAAAACCTTTTACTACACACATTATAACATTTTGGCTGGGATCCGAACAAAGATTCAACTCCTTTGATTTTGTCCAATACCACGGCACCTTGCACCCTTAAACCTTAACAAGCTGATATTATCATCCTTTACGTCATTAAATTGATTTATTGCCACCAGTTGAAATGTATATGGAAGATATGTCAGGAAATTAATTTCCCAGCTATCTTATCTTGCGTTAGCTCAGCTTACGCAGACAGAACATTACAAAAGTCTCGTCTCACAGCTAAAAAAATAAGGGGGGGAGAAATAGAGACTGTGCAACGATTAATTTTCATCGCTAAGACAAGTACAGCACGTATCATCCCAACAAAACCCAACCGAGCACACAGCCATCTCAAATAAAACCAGTTCCGACTAAGAAGTTCTAGATTTATTGTTCCTAATTACTTAGCCGATAAAAAAAGGCTCGAACGCATCCATACCATAAAAATTAGGCTTCGTGGAGGAGAAGAAAATCAACATGTTCTAATTTTCTCGTCCCCCGATGTCGCATTTTTATCCAACAAGTCACGTCCTGTTGTGAGTAAATTTGTACCCATATGACGACCAATTGTCTAGGGTAGGAGCCAGGATGTAGCCCAAGGGGTTCAGCCAGGGATGTGTTCGTGATTTAAGCATCTGCTGTTAAGGATATCAGACTCTAAGTGAGATTGTTTAGGCCTCATGAGTCTACCTATGAGAACATAAGTGCGTCATCATTAGCATTGATCATTACTTTTATCAATAGTCATGATAACAATAATAGCATTACAGGGAAATCCATTTTTGTTTAAAATGACATGTTTAGATTTTCGGTGTTTCGATTGTTTGTCTTTGCCTATCTTTTCCTTTGAACGTAAGTTGATTATCTTCATAGGGCTCTCTCTCTCTCATTCATCAAGTTATGATTTCAATTATTATTGTAATTATATACCTTCCACGTTTTCTCTGACTTTACAAGATGCGATTGCCTTTGGTTACGATAGCTGTTTACAATTTCTAATAGGGCCTTCAATCAGTCATCAAATCGTGATTCTAGTAATGAAACTGTAACTCAATGCCTTGATTTCCATTTCTGCAGTGGTGTGAGTTTCACTTGACTTTGACTGTTAGAAGTTATTGTATTCTGCAAAGTTCTTTTCATGATATCATAAAATTATTTCAGTGATTAATCGTAACCCACTTCTTTATAATATTACCGTCGCGGTCTACGTTTCATTCGATTTTGACTAGAATAACGCATAATATTTTCTCTAACTTTAGATCTTTAATAAGATATTAAGGAATTATTGAATCAGTCTAATGATAATTCCCATCATAGCTGCGTGATTTTTAAACACACTCATTCCAAAGGTCTTTGGAAAACTATTACTTTCATGATTATGGATATCACTACATAAGTTTGTAAGGTAAGCTCGTGTAAACATTTTTTTAGGTTTGGACTTAAAGTTAGTGAAAGCAAACATATAAAATTACAATGTTAATAATATGAATAATATTCAGTTCTTGTATAGCGCATATCACGTGATATAAACCATTATATGCGCTTTCAAAGAGCTTTAACAATTATTAACCTAGCTTTAGCTCCGGCAGCCGTTATCAGCGCAAAGTGCATTTACAGGAATAATCCTACCAGGTACCCATTTACCTCACCTGGGTCGAGTGTGGCAATCGTAGATTAATCTTTAAGTAATGGTGTATCCTGCATACATCCTGTGTATCAACAATTCTGTCTTAAGAAATATATCGGGCTCTTTATAGATGATCTTAACGGGATAATCACGCTGGATAAACAGCTGCTCAAGAGCGTTACAAACCACACCCTCTGCTACTCCATAGACTGTGTATAATGTGATAACAGTATACGGGTAATTAGGTAGACGGGTTAAGATTGGTAGAGACGTAATTAGTTAAACGTGTGAAGAGATCAGTGCGGGAGTCCAGCTGTATGAGGGTGATGATGATGTTGGTGATGATGGTGGTGGTGGTCGTCGTGATGATGTTGGTGATGATGGTGATGATGGTGGTGGTGATGATGATGATGATAGTGATGATGACGATGAAAGTGATGACGGTGGTGATGATGGTGGTGGTGGTCGTCGTGATGATGTTGGTGATGATGGTGATGATGGTGGTGATGTTATTGATGATGATGATGGTGATGATGATGATGAGGAGGAGGATGGTGGCAATGATGATGATGATGATGAGGATGATGATGATGATGATAGTGATGATGACGATGAAAGTGATGACGGTGATGATTATGATGATGGTGGTGGTGGTGTTGTGGTGCTGCCGATGACAGTTGTGCTGCTGTTGCTGAATAAGGTAGTAATAATAGAGATATAGCTGTGGTTTTCATGATGGTATTGCTTGTGTTGGTGGTGATGATAGTGATGGGTATAGATGTTGTTATGGAAATTGTGGTGGTGGTGGTGGTGGTGGTGGTACCTGTAGTAGTAGTTGTGCTTATAGTGGTGATGATGATGGTTGCTATCATGATGCAATATAAATTCACGACCATGTCCATGAAATGCTTTTATAATTTATAATCATCACTATAATAATGCGATGGCTTATCTTTAATAAACAGTTTACACATACACGCGAATACATTCCGTTATAGGCAACTCTTGCACTTCTTTTGTCTTCTTTTGTCTACATGCCTCACATTGGGTCAACTTGACCAACCCTTTGGCGTTTGTTTCAATTTAAATGTTTCATTTTGCTGATGTCTGGCTCACCTACGATGATCAAATTTCAATATGAGTTTTCACCCGACTGCTTAAGAATAATTGCTCCTTTAGTTTCCTGTCTCCAAAGGCGATATGAAGAGTACATCCTCAGTGCTTAGAGGTAATATATCACCACCATCCTACCCAAATAACAGACTATCGAAGGAAATTGCAAATAAAGACCTATCAAATTGCACTGTGTCTGCACTTTCAATATATGAGAAAGAGGCATCCTAACCTGCGTTCCTGTCTGGGGAAGTACGAACGGCTGTTCCATTAGAGACAATGGAGAATTCTATAAATTCAAAAATGTCCATTTCTTCTCAGTTTGTCTTCTTCTACTTGTTTTTTCTTCTTTTCTACAATCGATTCCTAGATGCAAGAAACGTATTCATAATGATATTCTTACAGTAACCTGTCTTTATTTGTGATGGGTGTTTCCAACACAAGCCTTTCTTTTCCAGGTTTTTACCTCTGTCTTCTCACCGAATTGTTTGATGTACTTGTCTCTGTGTTTACCACATTCTACCAATGGTAAATAGGAAATAAATGTGAATTTCAATTTCAAATCTCAATATGTAGGATATGAATTATAGATTACCATTTGTCGAGATTTCTTATTAGCCTTAGAAGAACATAATAATATTATTCCGCTTTTATATAGCACCCAATACATCGATACAAAGACGTGTCTAAGCGCTTTACAGATATATTATTACCCCGGTCATCGGATTCAGGCTTACCCGCACACAATGTATGCACATTCTCCACTCCTTGGGGACATTCCGGCCAGTCGCCATTTTACCAGCGCACACTTGCTCATCCAACCACATTAACTTTCGCATCCTTTACCGGGTAGGCCTACCTACTTAACACATGGGTGGAGAGTGGCAAATGTAGATTAACGTCTTGCTTAAGGACATTAGTGCAGCGGTGGGACTCTAACCCCGTACATTGTGATATGCAGTCGGGTGATTACAACAATATGAAAATAATAGAAAGATGATTATGGTATAGTGGCTCGAAACGTTTCCTTCTAAAGTACGTTGTACATGACTACGAGTCAGGGTTAGATATGAACCTCTTACTCTCCAACTGTAGCTAAAATGGACTTTCGGGGAGTCGTTTCAGGGGCCAATCTTAGAGTGGAAAGCCGTGCTGAGGTAGTGGAATCCACTCTATACAGAGTAATTCAACCACTACACTGTGGAATGGATTCTACTAATTTTACAACATATCCCTGAATATAACTCCTATACGTTGGATTTTCACTCCCTTTGCGTTAAACGTCCCATATTTTGGGCATAATGTTGACAGTGTATCACATTTTGACATAATGTTATTAAACTATATTGGTAGACCACAAGTCATGTATTTCTACACGTGATCTACACGTGGTTTTAGCCAAACCCAAACTCAAAACACAAAATGAGGTTATAACAGGCAGATGGCAAGATATATAAAAATGGTTGAATTATTGATTGAGAACTAATTAACTTCTTCGGAAATCCCTCGTTTCAATCTCTTCGAAAATTCCGTCGGATCGCTCCTGAGGGGGCCATAATAATTATGTTTTATCATCTCGAAATATAATTGGCAAACCCACGCCAGTGTGTTGTTCATTCCTTCGGGGGCACCCAGGTAAAATGTGCTGTTTCTGATGCGTTCAAGGACAAACACTATGCTTTAACGATTGATCCTTTTGCGCCTTTTCTTTGAAGCTTGAAAAAAGAACTACTCACATCACTCTACATGACTGTTTGGTCATAATGTATGTCCCTTAAAAAACATGAGCAGTTCAGCCGAAACAATCTGTTGTTCTTTAGATGTCTTGCAAGCTCTGGTTAACGGATTGAACTGTCTTCGCATGGTTAGCCGATTCCACAACATGTCAGTGTGCAGCAGCTTAAGTAATGGGGAAAGTTTGGGGTTAGGGTTAGAATTAGGATTTAGGTTTAGTATGAGCTTAGAATTGGATTGACCTTAACCCCTTCTCTATTAACGGCGTATGGTGATTATGAGCATAATAATGAGGCTAAGTCCAACCTATTTGCAAGTTGAATTGATAAAAAGAGAGGATAAAAAAAAAACGGTTACAATTTCATCGAAATCGGACAAAAAAGAAAAATATAGAATTTTATGAAATTTCATGAACATTTTCACCGCTTCGTTTATTTAATTATTTCCCTATTTATTAAATTCAACTTGCAAATGGACCGGAACTTCCTTTAAATGTATTGCTAGGAAGCCCCAATTTGATGCAATCCTTAGAACTCAGAACTTTTAACCGCTTCCTTCTAAAAATGTTCAGCCCTTCTATCATTTACTGACAAAAACACAAATTTTATTGAGAAAAAATAAGGTTATGTGTCTATTATTCTAAGTTTCTGCATTGTCAGTATGATCATTGAACTATCTAACCTAGCCTTAAGCCTTTTAAGAAGGCCCCTTTTGATAAATTCATCCTCATATCAAAATGGATGATGTTTCATTGTCGTATAGTAACCATGGAAATGAGATGGGTAGATGAAGACGTTTGTAAATTATTAATGGTGGCTTGGTTTCTTTCTGACAGTCCATGGATTTTTAAAATAAATTTGTTCGTACATTTTTATTATTCAGGCACCAGATTGTCGGATTATGAGGAAAGCTTACATCACTGAAAATTATGATGGCAACCAGTAATATACTCCTACCGAGTCAAGTCAGAAAATAGGTCAAGGGAAGGAATAAGGACTTATTGATTAAGGATTCAACAATAATTGAATCCTTTCACTTTTGACATTCTCGCTTGCAACCTTTTCTTTCGTAATACTCTTTTTAAAATATTACCACCGATTACGATGACATTTTACCTGACAGTATGCATATCTTGTTCTGCTATTAAATAAAGCTCATTTTCTGATTTTGCATGCATTGCTTTTCATTCTCTAATATGACGTGGCAAACAAGCTATAGTGTTGTCCCATCTTATAACTAGCATTTACTATCGGCGTTGCTCTTTTAAGTCATCTGCATTTTGCCAACAGTGATTTTAGGCTGTTTGTGAGAATAAAGAGGATCAGGAGTGAAGATCACGCATGGGATTCCTCTTTTAATAGATATCATAACATGTCATTTATATAACAAAATGAATAACACCGTCATTTAAACCACCGAATAAGTCATAGGCCTATTGATAAACAGTGTATGCCTACATGACTGTATATGAAAAAAGAAAAGGCGTCCAAAAATTGAAATGATCGTGTTGTTGATAATTACTGCAAATATAAACTCATAGATAAGACTCCTTTTATAGCCTATCTGCACCAGTTTCGTCAGGAGCGATTAGACCTACCTGCATGGTCACTGACAGGTGGTTATCTCATCAAATCAGCTCTCGATTAACATAAGAAAAAGGGGACCATGGAGGAACAACGGTCATCGATTAGATATTGTTTGCTATATAGAGGGCGCAAGTAGCTATAAGTAGTGCAGTGGGGCTTTAAAGCTTCCATCATACCATACCGTTGTAAATGTAAAGAGCTTAGCACATGAACATTCCGGGCACACCTTCACACGTCTCAGATTAAATTACTGGTGTTAGAGACTCACGTGCAGAATAGCGATATTCTGAGGCGGGAAAGGCATCCGGGAAAGTATTCGGGGATGAAAAAGGTACGGGGAGGATAACGCCTTAGAGATTAAGACAGTGAGCATGATCTATTAAACATGACGTTTTTGGTCACTAACTGGGCGCATGTTAGTTACCAGAATGATGGTGCGGTGGAGTAAAACATCAAGGAAAAAGAGAAGATATGTAGATACATAATCCTTTTCATCCCCCTAATCTGAATTCATGGAACATAATGGTAACACTAATTTATACTAATTAATTACCCCCATTTCATTTTTTATGCTGGATTGCGACCGTCTTCCTCCCCTCCCTTGACGCAGCTATTTCTCATACCAATATCCACCGCGCTAGCTTCATACTCTGGCACTTGCGGATCAACTTTAAAGGCATCGTTTAACAATGTTAAATCTGAGATGCATGGCCCTAACTTTAATCAGTGTCTGTGATATGGTGCCTCAAAAAAGTAAAAGTCTTTGAGTGACCGGTTTTACCATATTCCTTTTCCCCCAATAGACTGTAGTGTTGTAAAAACCATTAGGAAAACGGTAAATTTGATTTCGATTTCCAATCATAAATATCCTGATAATTAGACAGGCGATCGGCTTGTACAAGTCATGGGGTTCCTGACTGGCCTAAAAGTTTATAATTATGATTGCAGCATGAGCTAAATCCAGGATTTTGCTTCGGAATCTGAGACAAAGATACCCAATCCTTTTAAGCATATTTGTGTACAAACATGCAAGATGGTATCATCAGCAGTGTATTCATATCTAACCCTGATAGTTATCGAATCTGGGGGGTGTTTCACACAGATCCTAAGTTGGACTTAAAAGTTATGGAAAGCCATTAGCATCTTTGAAATATTTTGTAAAAGTTATATTGAAAGGCATTAATTGTTTATTCAAATCATTCATATTTTCTATCATCAAGGAGATTTCATGTTCCGGATGTGGAATTTATAAAAAGTCTAAAATACTTGAATTTCTGCTTTTGAATTTATTTCATTTTAAGACTCCAATGGCTGTCCATAATTTTTAAGTCCAACTTAGATTTAAGTTCTACTTAGAATCTTTGTGAAACACCCCCCTGAACTATATACTCCAAAGGCAAGTATAGCTAAAGTTGTGTTTTGATAATAGTCATATCACTAGTTTTTATATGATGGTTGGTGGGGGAGGGGTGGGGTCGACGATTTTCGCATTTACTCATTCGCTGATATTTGTAGGCAGAACTAAAATACACGGTATACAGTTTTTTTTTAAATTCATATGCACAAAGGGGAACCAAGTTATTTTAAAGAGCCACTGATTTGAAGAAAGAAAGAAGAAATCATCGAAATGGACCAGCCAGCAACATTATGTGCAGACTGTGTAATATACCTACACTGTTTTAGCTATATACTGTTTTATGGCCTATTTAATGAAGCGTGTCAAAAAGAGAGTCTACAAAATATCTTTATTGAATCAGATAAATCGAATCAGACGATGCTGTTGTTTTGTTGTTGTTTTTTTCAGATAGAACCGATCCAACACAAACATGTACATAAGCCACTGTCGTCAAAGAAATAACAATCCCAATTAGAGTCATGTAATTCTATTAAAAGATTCCGGTTCCTTGATAGCCTTGACTGACTCCTAGCAAATGGATTCCGACACCGTTTCCCGCCAATCTGAAAATAAATCCGCGTTCTTCTTTGCGAATATCAATCCCTCCAGTTGACTTTGTGCACGTATCATGTTTATTACATTAGCCTCCTTTTGCCGTTAAATGGCAATAGCGATATAGTGAACCACGTGTATAACTGCCCATGCTCTCTCTCTCTCTCCCTCTCTCTCTCTCTCTCTCTCTCCCTCTCTCTCTCTCTCTCTCTCTCTCCCTCTCTCTCTCCCTCTCTCTCTCCCTTTTCTCCTTCCCCTCTCTATATCTCTCTCTCTCCCCCTATTTCTATCTCTCTCTCTCTCTCTCTCTCCCTTTCTATCTCTCCCTTTTCTCCCTCCCCCTCTCTATCTCTCTCTCTCTCCTCCTCTTTCTATCCCCCTCTCTCTCAGGCACTCTGACATTAATGTAGGCCTGTCATTTCATATACTCGTGAGAGTGGAACAAAGACAAGCTCTTTGCGACCATCGATTTCTTGTTCTATTCAGTGAAGCTATATTGAGAAAGTACATTGTTGTCCACTTGAAAGGGATCTCACTGAGCCAGATTTGAGCTCATCCATTGCCACAATATTTTGTCATATTTTGTCTGGTTCATGACCTTTATCTTTCCTTTATTCAATTCTATTGAGCGCAGGCTCTCACTTTCCTTATCTCTCTCTCCATCTCTCTCTGTCTCTCTCTCTGTCTCTGTCTTTCTCTCTCTCTCTCTCTCTCTCTCTCTCTCTCTCTCTCTCTCTCTCTCATCTCTCGCACCTCTTTCTTTTTCTCAGTATCATGTCCACCCTTCTCTCTCTCTGTCTCGCTCTGGCTCTGTCTATGTCTCTCTGTCTCTCTCTCTCTCTCTCTCTCTCCTCTCTCTCTCTCTCTCTATCGTTCTCTGTTCCTCCAGCTCTTTCTCTTCCTCCCCTTCTTTATCTTTCCTCATTTCTCTTCCTCCATCCCCCGAACCCCTTTTTACGCTCCTACCTTTCTCTCTCACACTGAAACACACCATTTTTTCATCTCGTCCTCATCTCATCCCCTCTTCCTTAGTGGGTAGTTTCCTCATCAGTCTAAATTATTTCCCCTTTTTTCTTAAGTTCTCTCTCTGTCCTTTTCGCTTACTCTGTCTGCCTTTCTCTCTCTCTCTCTCTCTCTCTCTCTCTCTTTCCCCTTTCATCTTTTCTCTCCTCCCACACTTTCCCTCGATGCATGTGTATATGCTTTAGTACCGTTGTCTCTTTATTTCTATATCCAGGCTATTTCCCCCTTTCTTACCCTGGTCTGTCATCGTACCAAATAATGAGATAACCTATTTTCATACAGCGTCACATGTGAGCAAAGACGGTTGCCTCGTACCTATATACGTCAACAGTAAACTACTGATTTTATCTTCATATTTATGAATGCTTATATACTTCAGTTAGATATACATATGACGATCACTGTGACGTGGTATATGACATAGAACCTCTCCTACTTATACAGAACATTTGAAGTTAAGCTTAGACCTAACTGACATAATTGAGATTCGGGTTAAAGGAGTCAAGATTATATTTGTTATTCATTTATATAATTTATATGTTTTGGAAAGATGCTTTAGACTTGGACACCGGAAAAACAGAATCAGAATCATCTCGTTTTAAATACTAATATATGAATGTAAACAAACCTATAAGTTGGAAAAAACAACGCGTGTATTTACTACACATTATTTCATGAATAGAGCAATGTAATCAATGAAGTCTTAATCAGTTAACCTGTTAACTACTGAATTATCTATTTCCCATAGGCAGATAGGCTTAATAATTATATGGACCCCTTGGTTCCAGTAGGCAATGGGTTAAAATGCAAATGATTTCACAATGTTGAATATGAAGGGAGCCCGAGAGATGTTGGCGAGAGATGATATAATATAAATGGGCTAGTTCATAGCATTTTGCACTACTTGATAAAGGATACAGCCAATGAACTTCTTCCTGTCTCCTCTCCTCCTTTGTAAGGCCGGTATCATTTCAAGCTCTGCTTACGATATCGGTCTTCTGCATTCTCCCCCTTTTCTTTCTTTTCAAATACGATTAATTGTACTATTGATTATTTATATTTATTTATTTATATGAATTACTACTTGTATTACTTATCATTATATTGCTAAAATGTATTCATTGTTATTTTTGTTATTGTTTATGGAAAATGCAGAAATAAAAAACTTGAAACTGAAACGCTTAAAGGTAATACAAAGTTTTGGGAAATTTTGAAAATTGGGTGGATAGTGAATCTTTACATTTTTGATATATTTGGATGCCCCTGTGGATGTACTATAAGCACTAAAAAAATTAACCCCTAAAACACTTCCGTTTTCGAGAAAAATTGAATATAAAAATTTACCGGTGCTCCCGGTAAATTTTGATAAATTTCAAATAGCGCGTATGGCCGTACAATGGTAGCTGCGACCATGAAAATCTCAGAATATGTAGTTGTGATATATAATTTCCAAACAGAAATAGCTAATCGGTCGATTTTAGTCAAGAAACATTGTTTCATAGCTAAACTGATATCTTGACCTTGAGAGGGAGCTATACAACATAAAGAGTTTATTATTTATAATTTCATAACTTTAGACTCGATTTCAGCCGGGACAACGATCAATGAATATTGTTGGAACGCATATCCTTCCAATATGTTAATTTGAACCAAATTCATGACCCCATACCAAAACTTTGTAATACCTTTAAAGATGTAACACGTTTTCGCAATATTTAAGGTGAACAAACCCTGGAGGGAGAAAACGTAAGGGTAATATCGTGAACTACATGTAGACCTTTTTAAGAATGCAACACGTGTCCAATTTATTTAATCTACATGTTTTACTTTAATTCTTATATTCAGAGCCAGAAGGGCATTAACTCTATAATAAAGTGTATGAGCTAACGCCCTTCTGGCTCCAAACAGACGAATTATTGTAAGGGGTGAACTCTACGTTTTGCTCATTAATTAGCATTACAGGTGTATGGCTGATGGAAAACCCTTCCTTTCTATTCAAGATGATTTTTCTTCTTTGACCAATATACGAGACAGCTGGTTCTGAGAATTATGGCTCCTAGAAGAGAACTTCCAATCCAGTGTTCACTAATTACTTCATCATTACAACATTGGAGTCAGAAAGGCATTAGATTAATCAATGTCGTTTAACATATACATTTACATGTACAAAGTTAACCCCTTTCTGGCTTTCAACATGTAATTTGCCTAAAATTTAGTTTCCATGTATCTGTATTTTCAAAGTGTATCGGCACTGTGCATCCATACTCTTGTGTAAAAGAGAAAATAATGATGATTAAAACAAACCATAATTTGTATAAAAAACGATGATCGTACATACAATATTAGCATTGTTATGATAATTTTAGTCTTGCTGTTACTATGATCAATATTTTTGTCAAATATTCTAAAGATTCTAATGACTTATTTATCAACTTTATATTACAAAGAAACATTTGTTTTCTTCAATTTGTTGAACAACATTCTGTAAAACTGCTGATATCATTATAAGCTCATTGCTTCAGCTAATACTACTATAATATATAAAACTTTTGTTTTTATCAATACGTCAAATAATTTGTAGTTCCTCCTCTTCCTCGGACCATATTCCATCCTTCTGTTTGTCGATGTGTACGTAATACTTAAACGTCTCAGCTATACCCCACGAAAGTGCATGTACTCTCGATTTTAAGTTATGGGTCGCATGGATGGAAGCAAGTCTTTTATGTTCTAAACTGACATAATCTTCCGATAAATAAAATTCTAGTTAGGCTTAATGTAGTAGCTTGTGACGTATTTTGTGCCCTCGTTGTTTAAACGTGTGATGTATTAATAAACCTCCCGCCAAATGCCCTTGGGAAAAATTCGGGTTCTAGTCGTCTGCCATCCTCTCTCTTTAACAGTAGGCCTGCTAAGTGATCAATACAGTAATTAATTGCATATCTTTAACAAGTGCACGACAAAGGCTTAAACTCACCCCAAAACATATCGATGATTAAGTACTATCGATGTGTTAGGCCTTGCGAAGGTAATTCGTCTGAAAGTTATGGATTCCAGGGTACAATCATTATAAAAATCAATCCATAGGAATATAAATTCAATTCTAATCCATATCAAGAAGTTGATGTATCAAGCTGCATAAGATAGACTGATACATGATCACCTATTATTCGGTTTTGTATTTTGGCTTGAACTTCAGGTACGCAATAAACTATTAAAATGCAAAAGAATACAAAACGAGCATAGCAAACAAATCAAGCAAAATAAAGCAAAGAAGTAAAAACGTACGTCAGATATTGTTGAATATTCTTTCCTCTTTCGACATTTTACAATCGACTAAATTATATTTTAGATAGAAACTGTTTGGTGTACTATTGACTACTTTCCATTAGGTTTATTTGAAAGCCCTATTGATTCAAATTAACTTATAGCTATTAAGCTCGATCCCCAGCGTGTAGAGTTTGAGGGATCGAGATGGGCAGTGTTTGGAACAAGTGTTTATGTCCAAAATGACAGTCTGTTTATTTCCCATTTAATTAAAGGAACACTCCCGCTGTAAAACAAAAATGTTGACGTTGGTCATGGGTTGTCCAGCAGCTGTAAAGAAAAATATCGGTCACCCTAAACACAAGTTCTCGGTTGTACTAGTGTGTTATGATGCACACTGACATCACAATAAATCTGGGACTATACTTTAATTACACGCTGTGTTGAAGCATATCGGGATGAGCCTCGGTTAATTTTTTTTTGTAAGGATTCCCTTTTCAATGCAGTCTTGTCACACATGCGCAGTGCAGGCGTATAGAAGACAGTCGTGTAGACACTATGAACATGATGGACAAAGAAAGAGGACAAAATATACAGTTCCTCGGGTAGACAAAGGAACATCCCTTCACTGCTATTATGTAAAAATGAGTAAAACAGGTGAATATGCATGTGACACCTGTTCTACACATTTTTACATAATAGCAGTGAAGGGATTTTCCTTTGTCTACCTGAGGAACTGTATATTTTGTCCTCTTTCTTTGTCCGTCAAGTTCATAGTGAGAATAGAGAAAATAGAATGAAGCCTATAATATGCCCCCTGTTTTGAAGGACAGGGAATGACAACAACCGACTGCCTATACATGATTTGATTTGATTTGATTTGATTTTATTTTATTTGATTTGATTTGATATGATATGATTTCTGTAACCCCCCCCCCCCCACCTTTAGAGGAATTCCGATTTATCATTTCCTTATAAGACATTACTAAGGACGATTAGAACAAAAGTTCTTCCCCAGATAAGAATGTCTGTCACTATGAGCGAATAAATCAGCTGCACTAAAGCTGAACTGTGAATCAATTTTATAATCATGTCCCTCACTGTGGCCCTTACGATGTTGATTATGTTTTTGTTTTTTTTACATTCTATTTCATCAAATACATATATTTTTTCTTCTATATTTGAACAAATATAAAAATGTACTTCATTAACTAATTCGATCAGTTCACGTTAAAGGTTGTTCAAGTCCTCAATGTCAGTGAAAATTAAGTAGAAGACCCTTCCCACAAACATGTCAAATTATCAAGGTATTTGCTTGTGGCAATTTAGTCTCAGCTAATTAGCAAAGGCTTTCGATCTCCGGGGTGTAATTCGCTGTAATAGATTAGTGCAAAAATTAAGGAAGATCTCAAATCATGTCTCTCGTAAACATCGATATTTTATCTTGAACCATAATGTCAGCCTTCTGCATCCAATACGTTAGGTGGCACATGACGTTACAACCTCGTTCAGATTGGAAAGAAGAAATTGATGAAGAAAAACATAATTCCTTGATGTCCTGATGGAATGAACTATATAAATATACTGTACTACGGACAAAGGGACTGTCGATAACTGACAAAATTAAATGTATTTTATGTGATCTAAACTTCTTAGTTCCTTCTGCCACGAATGACCAAGAACGGTCGTTCTGGAATCGGTTTGGAGTCGGTATGTTAGTGGTAGGTCCGTTTGTGATATAGGGTCTATGGTGAGACTGAGATGTTATTCTTTATTAGCACAGACATTGATGGCCAAAATATTTGCCTTATACATTTAAAACTGACTTTATGTGACCTAAGACTACAAGAATGAGAACAGAATTATGATTGGTCTGTGTTTGTTTGTTTCTCGTCACACTGTGCACCGTGTTCAGTTCATAACATAACCATAAGCAAAAATAAAGATGTGTCTCTGTAGTAAATATAAGATAGGATTTTTAAAAATATCTTGAAGGTTCTAAACATGTTAAACGTATGGCTATATAGCCGAAATCAACCGGAGGCTCACGAGACCCAAAAGAAAATGTTGTGATCTGAACCTTATTCCTAGTTGATCTTCGGTCTCGCCCACTTTCGGAATAGTTCGTTGTGAACAAAAATGGACATTCGTGAATCATCGGCCATCTACGGAATGCCTCTAACAATAATTTCACACTCCCCTTCTATTTTGTGAATGACTGTCACAAAAGCATAATTAATACAATACATGCATTGTACATTGGTAAATATTAATTTGAGGTGGAATTAATTAATTAATTATGTAGAAATGTAGCACAGTGAAATGCACGAGTATTGATCTGCATCATAGTACGTTCCCATCGCCCGCTCGGAATGACCGCTCGGATTGAGACCGAGATCGATAATGACACACGGTTGATGTTTTGGCCTAATAAACCAAGGTTACTTGATGCAAGTGGAGTCTGGAATTATGAAATGCAATTTTATGAATGAACACCCACCGTATTCATTATATTAATTACGAGGATGAAAATGAATGAAAGAACGAAAACGTAACGTTGTCTGGAATAGCGTTTAATGTCGACGAAACGTGAGTTGAAAAGGTTTTACACTATACAGAAACACCGACGTAGCATGTCTGTCTACACAAGGGCTATAAACATGTTCATGTCATTTATAATTATGGAGAGGTGTTAAACTGGTCTAGTAGATTATTCCAATGACTCCAGTGTCATTTGGAAAACATTAATATATATTTACCACTCTATACTATTACCCAGGTGAATTAAGCGAGTGCCTGAGACAATTGTTTTCCTTTAATGATTCTAGCGTTTCAGGATACCCTAACAGCTAAAGCCAGTGCAAAACGAATTTAGACTCCTGTATTAAACGTCCCATGCAATGGATATGAGTGAACATAGCATGAGGGATAATCTAACTTTAGATAGGCCTATTATGAGAAATCACCTTCAACAAATATTAACTTCATTTAGAAATGAGCGCCGAAAAGAGCATGGCAATCGCAATCTCCGAAATTTGAAGTTCGAAGCATCAATAGCCATTAGGCTTTTACAGTGTACTTGGAAATGGCGTGCTTTAATCAACTTACCGTCGTTTCATAATTATATACCACTGCTATTAGTCAATATGACACACGGGTTAAAAAGTATACATCGAACGTGGATGACCTTTTTGCCTTTTAATCAAAGATTATAATGAAAGATCGATAT
This sequence comes from Strongylocentrotus droebachiensis, assembly GCA_035222895.1. Classification (NCBI taxonomy): domain Eukaryota; kingdom Metazoa; phylum Echinodermata; class Echinoidea; order Camarodonta; family Strongylocentrotidae; genus Strongylocentrotus; species Strongylocentrotus droebachiensis. The sequence goes on along the minus strand of JAVYIG010004774.1, from coordinate 81,527 downwards.
TGATTTTCTAAAAGACAATAATATTCCCGGCGGTGTATATCACAATGGGTAGTGTAGCTAAAACAATTATGATGACGTAACCATATTAGGGGTCATAAAATCAACCAGCGAATATTACTATACTGACCGTGTATACAATATAGCCATCTTTAAGAGCATATTGAGTAGGCAAGCTTGCGAAGCATATAAATAATATTCGTTTATATTTTAATTTTCTTCCTGTCTTAATCTTTGTTATAATTTTTAAATGTACATTGTATTTTGTTTTTTACTGCAAGCAAGAGCTTGATTAATAGCAATCATCATAGATTTGAGAAAAAAATACATATTTCAAGTTATTACTTATATTCCTCGATAATTATTACCGAAGAATATGTTAAGCTCTATTTGATAGGATATTTGGGTTATTAGGTAAGCCCCCCCCCCCCATGTACCCATAATGTAACCATAATCAACATCTCCTTATACTGAAATTAATTACGATTGTGAGGAAACGAAGGCTATACACGAGTGAATGAAAGTATTCATGGTTTAATGGAGTTGCCTTGGTAACGATAAGCATGGTTCATAATAATGGAGAATGAAAATTCGAATTTATGATTTTTTTTTTCTTTCTGCATTTTTACAAATATAATAACTGAATAACAAAGAACATATGAACAAGGTATAATACAAAATATACAAACAATAATAACTTCATATCGCAATTTTATTTAAATAATTATACACATATAATGAAGAAACTTAATATTTTCTTTATAACATAATTATTATCATAAATTTAAAGTATTATCCGAACTATCTGGGGAAAAAGTGCAGGAGACCGCAATCATAAGCGATGCTTGACAAGGATGGCGGCCTCGTGATGCGGCCAAGCATTCGATAGACAGATAAATAACATTACCCACTGGATCAGCACTTTTCCCAGAAAATCAACAACAATAATTAAAAGGCGCCATTCTGACTTTACGATTAATGAAAAATAAAAAGATGATAATATTAGGTGGAACAAATTAATTGTTAGAAGCGGTTGAAAAAACGGCATGAATTTTTCTGTTTAATGTCACTCCTGTAATTGAAAAAGAAAAATTGTTGATACATGTATATTTCCACTGTAGACTATATTTCAATAATATAGGTATGCCCTTAGAAAATGGTAACAAATGCAAATTCATTTCCACGACCTACTATTGTTTTTTGTCTCTAGTATCGGCATGAAAATGACTACTTGTCAAAATGGCTTACTGAAGGCCCTTTTCTCCTTTAACTATGATAATAATGAGTATCAATAGCTGAATTTTAACAAATAGTATGACCGTCCACCCCCCCCCCCCCGTTCTCATTTTCTTCTCTGTGTATAGGATCTTATCCTATTCTTATAGACATAGGCTAATAATAAGTGCAACCGAGTCAAAGTACTCACTGATTGGATTACACGGGGTACTACTTTGCTGGTTAGATAAGCATGAAGAAAACTAGATTACGACTGTACGATTCAGATCATGTGTGTGATGTCTTTAATATGTC
>JAVYIG010004774.1:0-77500 GCA_035222895.1 Strongylocentrotus droebachiensis | reverse complement strand
ATGTTGTTGATGATGCTGTTGTTGTTGTCGTTGTTACCATTATTTATATTACCATGTTTTCGTACAGCAATGGACGGATTACAGACTCGTATGGAAACCCGAGGACTATGGTGGCATTACCTACATCCATTTCCCAATCCAACGATTATGGGCACCAGACTTGGTTCTTTATAACACGTAAGTTACTCTGTCAAACCGAGACAGTTCATCGTCTCTATATGACGTATCTAACTAAACTCGGCGAAGTCAGCTAACTCAACCCCCCCCCCCCCCCTTCCCACAATATGTTATAACTTTCCGATGACCCTATGCCCCAGATTGCAGATAATCACAGTTATCTTCGGACCCCTGTAACAATTTCTGGATGCACCATTGTCCTTTGATATAATTTGAAGACATCAGTTTGATAGCTTGACTTGCTAATGCTATTATGATCTTTTATGTGTTTTTTGTTATCTGTGTCCAGACTTACAAAACCCTCAAAATGTTGCACCTTCTAATTAAAAAGCAGCTTTATAATGAGAATGAAGCAATATGAATTAAAGAAGCTAATAATCATGACTTGTAATGCTTCCTGTATCTTCCTGCAGAGCTGAAGGAGCATATGCTGTGGAGGTGATGAACAGTGCCACGATTTTCTACGATGGCTCAGTCACTTGGAAACCTCCCGCCATCTTCCGCAGCTCATGCAGCATTGACATTGAGTACTTCCCCTTCGACGAGCAGCGCTGCATCATGAAATTCGGATCCTGGACTTACGCCGGAGACGTCGTCGACCTGATCGCGTTGAAGTCCAACGTCGAGCGAGAGAACTACCGAGCGAACGGCGAGTGGGAGATCGTCGACGCACCCGCTGTCAGGTCCGCCCTCAAGTACCCCTGCTGCGTGGAGATCTACATCGATGTTACCTACACGCTGGTTCTGCATCGGAATCCGTTGTTCTACATCATCACCCTGGTGATCCCCTGTGTGCTGATCTCGTTGATGACCGCGCTGGTTTTCTACCTCCCCTCCGACGCTCAGGAAAAGATCACCCTCTCTATCTCCGTTCTCCTGGCTCTCATCGTGTTCCTTCTGTTGATCCCTAACCTCATCCCGCCAACCTCAAAGACCATACCCCTCATCGGTCGGTACATGCTCTTCACCATGGCTATGGTGTCCCTGTCCATCCTGGCCACCGTCGTCACCATCAACGTCCACTTCCGCAGTATCACCACCCACGAGATGCCACCATGGATGAAGAGGTGGTTCTTGAACTACTTACCTCGGGCTTTCTGCATGGAGAGACCTGATGGACTGAAGGCGAGGAAGGAGAAGAAGATGAAGAAGAAGCTGCAGAAGGAAGCCATCAGGAAGTACAACAATCCGTACATGTACTCGCCCTCCTCATCGTCAGGGGTGTGGGAAGAAAGATCGGGGAACTACAGTCAGAATGGCAACTACAGGATGTATAATGGAAGACCCTACAATAAACTTGAGGTAATAATCCTATCAGCCGGTTTCTTTTCTTCCTCTTCTTCTACCCTCCGTTGTTCAACCTCCCCCCCCCCCATCCTATACCTAATATGATTATGACATTATTATCTATCTTTTCGGCACCCACATCCGATCATCTATCTTTCTCTATCTCTCCCCCTCACTTTTGTGCCGTAGACCTATATATTTTCTTATTTACCACCCCTTTCCCTCCCTTCCCCTATATCCCCTCTCTCTCTCTCTCTCTCTCTCTCTCTCTCTCTATTAAATTCTCCCCTTTTCGCATTCTAGTTTCGGCCCTTGAGCTGCATGTTCTTAAAAACGCGAAGTTTGGCAGTGTTTAACCAGAGTTTGAATCTGTCAATTGATAACATTATTTTCGAAATTATTTCAATATAGTGAATCTCGTCAAGCACAGAAAACTGTATATTTTATTGCATGCTATTTTTGTTATAATCCATTCTATAATGCAGCTCCGAACGATCACGCCATCACTGCGGGAAGAAATCGAAGGGCGCGAAGTCGAGCACAACACGATGCGACGATTCAGAGCGGACTCAGACGATTCAGACGAAGGGAGCTCGAGAACTCGTGAGAGGGAATGGAAGGCCCTTCTAGCATCTCTTCAGTATATCAAAGACAACATCAATTATGAGGATGACGTCGACCAGGTAAGATTGAGAGGAATCTTGTTTTTCCTGAAAACTTAAAAAAAAAAATGCAACCCCCCTTCCCCCTTTAGAGACTGAGGAGAGTCAGCAGGATTTCCGGGGCAATAATCTGATTTTCCTCTCCTTACCCTACCGTCAGACCAAAGAGAGGGGCGGCGAGGTTCATCCAAAATATGTGATCTCCCCCCCCCCCCCTCCCTTCAGATTATAGTGGATCAACCTTCGCTCATTGCTAAGTTTCAATTCAATTCAATTCAATTTCAATTTATTGTCCAATATTGGAAATTTGATTTGCTCACATTTTACAAACGTACAAAGAATCAAAATAAGTTAACATACAATCATTGATATCTCTATCTTTTAGTCGGAGGAAGACTGGAAGTTCGTGGCCTTAGTCATCGACCGTATTCTTCTTTGGGTCTTCCTGTTAGTCGCCGTTATCGGAACGATCGCCGTCTTCATCGAGGCCCCCATCTTCTGGGAGAAGAGCGATACCCATCCCTTACTCATCCACGAAGAACCCGTTCTCATCTCCCGTCTAACAAGCGACCAGATACAGGAAAGCGCATGATCACTGACTCACGGACTATCACTCACGAAGTGTACACGAGTGACATTGAAATTCACTCTTTTAGGGGTGTATTTATAGGGATGACGGCATTTTGTTTATTATCAATCTTCTATTTTTGGCGAGAGATGACTTCAATTTGAAGTGGAAACCCTCTCTTTTAGGATACATATTCGGGATCACTTCAATTTGGAGTGAAAGTCAATACTAACTAAAATTGCTAGTAGAATCCACTCCAAAAAGAGTCATTCAAACCACTACATTGGAGTAGATTTCACTATATTTTCGAGTTGATTTTACTATATTTTCGAGTTGATTTTACTATATTTTGGAGGGGATTCCACTGTATTTTGGAGTGGATTCCACTATATTTTGGAGTGGATTCCACTATATTTTGGAGTGGATTCCGCTATATTTTGGAGTGGATTTGAATTCATCCCAAGTATGACTGCTAAAAGAATGGAAATCCAATGTCCACTCATCTGCATCAATATGTTATAGCCTATCATAAACTTTTTAAAAATATCTACCAATAGCAATGCATTTTAATCGTCTTTTCTGGTGCGGAGTTTATTCAGTTTAGGAACACGAGGAGGCATTCGTAGTAAGAAAAACGCGACACTGATGTTTCAGGGAGTAAATTGAATATCATGTTAGCATCTTCTAAAGAATTTCACCATTTCGCGTAACCCTTGAGAATTAGAAAAACGAAAAGCAAAGTTACAATGCCATGACAACGACATAATTCATGGCGCTTGCAGTTGATGCATTACTGTGAATGTGATTCAAAATGAGTACTTGCCTCACACGACTGGCAAAATGTGTCCACTTAGGTTTTTTAAGAGAAGTGTAGAATTATTTGTTTACCATTCCACGTTTCGTTTTTAGGACCGCAGGACCAATAAAGTTACAAGTTCCAATTGACAAATCTTACTGTAATCGACACACTGCAAAAGACAGTTGCAGAAGTCAGCAAGTGATCTGCTTGATTATTTAGCACACCATAAGTCAGTTGCATTTTAATAGTTTTTTCTCGATTATAATACATAATTATGGCTTCCGTATATGCCGCATTCTAAAGTCTAGGGAGAGAGAGGGAGGGAGCAAGGGAGAGACAAAAAAGGAAGAGGGGGGACATTGGCAAAATATGTAGTAGACTAAAATTCACACGACAGACATTATTTTCACCTGTAAGAATTGGTGTAAGTGAGACATGGTATGGTATAATGACCTTCCTGCACAAACCACACCAGAATCTTTTATGAATGATAACCATCATTAATCACGATGACCAAGAATGTGTACATAGATAATTAGACTTTTAAACTGTATAATAGAAACTAAGTCTCCAGGGAGTGACGTTGTAAACTTTGAAGTATTTCCGGTGCATTATACAAAATGATTTCTGCGTTGTATATAATTTATTCTACACCAAAAACAAGATTACAATTTGACGGCGATATGCCCGTGCAGTGTATTATAACATAAGGGAAGATTGAGCGACAGAGAGTAGAAGAAGAGGAAGAAAATGTTCTTGTTATGCAACATCATGCACTTGTATATATCGTTGTGTGCTCATTTTAATTCTCACACTGACAAAGCCAAAGCCCTTATAAAGTATTTTTTCCTGTAAGTTTTGGTTTATTCCTCATGTTCTACTTTGCTGAAACAGAGAATATTATTGTCATCTATAATTGTATTATATGACAGAAAGAAGCATGTATTTATGTAATGTTAACCTTTATGAAGCATATTATGTCCATGTGTGTTATTTGTCTTTCAATATAAAACCGAACAATTTCCATATCGTTCATTGACTGCATGTATGAATGTATCATTGTGCCTTTCGTTGATTCTTTATGTGACATCATGATATTTTAGCGATTTTGTGATGGAACTAATAAAGAGATTTTAAAATACATGTCTACATTATTTATTCGTTATATTTTATGTCATATTGTACCATGGTATAATTACGGAAATAAATTACTTAATACAGACTTCATGATCAAGAGGGAGCTTCAAGATTCAAATTATGAAAGAAAAATCTGGGTACAGATGAGTGAGAGAGAGAGAGAGAGAGAGAAAGGAAGAGAGAGAGAAAGAGAGAGAGAGAGTGAGAGAGAAAAAAGTAGATAGATGGATAGACAGAAAGATTGACTGCCGGATAGATGGATATTGTGGATATATCGATCGATGAGGGAGATAAATAGATAGAAGATGGATTTAAGGATAAACAGGCAGTGACAGACTGACAGAAAGATAGATGAAAAGATAGATGAAAAGATAGATATAGACAGACACGCCGGAAGCAGTTTTGGATGGGGGGGGGGGGGGGGGGGCAAACATTTCAGGGGGCTCACCATCCAGGGGCAGTGACGTAATGAGAAGAAAAAAAACGTTCGGAAGGGGGGGGGAGACGAAAAATGTGTATCACCACCAGTCTCACACGTTACATGCAGGTCCCGCGGAACGTTTTTCAAAGTTGAGTATTAACGATCAGGTAGAGCGTAAATTGGCGTGGGGTCCAGGGCATGAGCCTCGGCAGGGGGTCAAGGGGCTGAGCCCCCGGAAGCTCAGGGGTTTTAGACATTTACTAACGGTTAGATGAGCATCCAGGGGCCCTCTTTAAGGCCATTGACGTGTTCCAGGGAGGGGGAGAGCCCCAGAAGCTCAGAGGTTTTAAACTACGGTCAGATGAGCATCCAGGGGCCGCCTTGAGCATCCAGGGGCCCGCCTTAGGGCCCTTGGTTGGGTCCAGGGGGCACAGCCCCCGGAAGCTCGGGTTTTTTAGGTATTTAATTACGGTCAGATGAGCATCATGGGGGCAGAGCCCCCGGAAGCTAGGGGGTTTTATGTATTTAATACGGTCATATGAGCATCCAGGGGCCCGCCTTAGGGCCCTTGGTGGGGTCCAGGGGGCAAAGCCCCCGGAAGCTCAGGGGTGTTAGGTACTTAATACGGTCATATGAGCATCCAGGGGCCCGCCTTAGGGCCCTTGGTGGGGTCCAGGGGGCAGAGCCCCCGGAAGCTCTGGGTGTTAGGTATTTAAATACGGTCAGATGAGCATCCAGGGGCCCGCCTTAGGGCCCTTGGTGGGGTCCACGGGGCAGAGCCCCCCGGAAGCTCAGGGGTGTTAGGTATTTAATTAAGGTCAGATGAGCATCCAGGGGCCCGTCTTGGGGCCCTTGGCGGGGTCTAGGGGGCATAACCCCCGGAAGCTCTGGGGTGTTAGGTATTTAAATACGGTCAGATGAGTATCCAGGGGCCCGCCTTAGGGCCCTTGGTGGGATCCACGGGGCAGAGCCCCCGGAAGCTCAGGGGTGTTAGGTACTTAATATGGTCATATGAGCATCTAGGGGCCCGCCTTAGAGCCCTTGGTGGGGTCCAGGGGGCAGAGCCCCCGGAAGCTCTGGGTGTTAGGTATTTAAATATGGTCAGATGAGCATCCAGGGGCCCGCCTTAGGGCCCTTGGTGGGGTCCACGGGGCAGAGCCCCCGGAAGCTCAGGGGTGTTAGGTATTAAATAACGGTCAGATGAGCATCCAGGGGCCCGCCTTAGGGCCCTTGGCGGGGTCTAGGGGGCATAACCCCCGGAAGCTCGGGTTTTTTAGGTATTTAATCACGGTCAGATGAGCATCCAGGAGACCGCCTTAAGGCTCTTGTTGGGGTCCGGGGGCAGAGCCCCCGGAAGCTCAGGGGTGTTAGGTACTTAATACGGTCATATGAGCATCCAGGGGCCCGCCTTAGGGCCTTGGTGGGGTCCAGGGGGCAGAGCCCCCGGAAGCTCTGGGGTGTTAGGTATTTAAATACGGCCAGATGAGCATCCAGGGGCCCGCCTTAGGGCCCTTGGTGGGGTCCACGGGGCAGAGCCCCCGGAAGCTCAGGGGTGTTAGGTACTTAATAACGGTCAGATGAGCATCCAGGGGCCCGCCTTAGGGCCCTTGGTGGGGTCCACGGGGCAGAGCCCCCGGAAGCTCAGGGGTGTTAGGTATTTAATTACAGTCAGATGAGCATCCAGGGGCCCGCCTTAGGGCCCTTGGCGGGGTCTAGGGGGCATAACCCCCGGAAGCTCGGGTTTTTTAGGTATTTAATCACGGTCAGATGAGCATCCAGGAGACCGCCTTAAGGCTCTTGTTGGGGTCCGGGGGCAGAGCCCCCGGAAGCTCAGGGGTGTTAGGTACTTAATACGGTCATATGAGCATCAAGGGGCCCGCCTTAGGGCCTTGGTGGGGTCCAGGGGGCAGAGCCCCCGGAAGCTCTGGGGTGTTAGGTATTTAAATACGGCCAGATGAGCATCCAGGGGCCCGCCTTAGGGCCCTTGGTGGGGTCCACGGGGCAGAGCCCCCGGAAGCTCAGGGGTGTTAGGTACTTAATATGGTCATATGAGCATCTAGGGGCCCGCCTTAGAGCCCTTGGTGGGGTCCAGGGGGCAGAGCCCCCGGAAGCTCTGGGGTGTTAGGTATTTAAATATGGTCAGATGAGCATCCAGGGGCCCGCCTTAGGGCCCTTGGTGGGGTCCACGGGGCAGAGCCCCCGGAAGCTCAGGGGTGTTAGGTATTTAATAACGGTCAGATGAGCATCCAGGGGCCCGCCTTAGGGCCCTTGGTGGGGTCCACGGGGCAGAGCCCCCGGAAGCTCAGGGGTGTTAGGTATTTAATTACGGTCAGATGAGCATCCAGGGGCCCGCCTTAGGGCCCTTGGCGGGGTCTAGGGGGCATAACCCCCGGAAGCTCGGGTTTTTTAGGTATTTAATCACGGTCAGATGAGCATCCAGGAGACCGCCTTAAGGCTCTTGTTGGGGTCCGGGGGCAGAGCCCCCGGAAGCTCAGGGGTGTTAGGTACTTAATACGGTCATATGAGCATCCAGGGGCCCGCCTTAGGGCCTTGGTGGGGTCCAGGGGGCAGAGCCCCCGGAAGCTCTGGGGTGTTAGGTATTTAAATACGGTCAGATGAGCATCCAGGGGCCGCCTTAGGGCCCTTGGTGGGGTCCACGGGGCAGAGCCCCCCGGAAGCTCAGGGGTGTTAGGTATTTAATTAAGGTCAGATGAGCATCCACGGGCCCGCCTCGGGGCTCTTGGCGGGGTCTAGGGGGCATAACCCCCGGAAGCTCTGGGGTGTTAGGTATTTAAATACGGTCAGATGAGCATCCAGGAGACCGCCTTAAGGCTCTTGGTGGGGTTCGGGGGCGGAGCCCCCGTAAGCACTGGGGTTTTAGGCATTTAATTACGGTCAGATGAGCATTTGTTGTATACCTTATTTGTGACATTGGCAGGTCACCTTTTTTTTTCTCTCCGTCTTTCTTTCTTTTTCTGTTTAACATACTTTTTCAAAAAATGAGGGGGGGGGGGGGCTCGAGCCCAGCCACTTTGCAGACCTTGACATAAAGGCTTCTATATAAGCGTATTTTTCGCCCGACTGTAATTTGGGAATTTCTTATTTTCTAACAAACGCATAAAATGGTATGATTTACCCCAAAATGGAGAAAAAATACCGGAAAATCATGTCATCACAGCAACATTTGTAAATCACTGGTATCGAATAAGAAATACACCCCCCCCCCCCCCCCATCAGTAGGCCTACGCCAGCGTTCAGGGGCTCATGTCTTCTCACCAGGCGCGCCGGAAGCAGTTTGGGATTGGGGGGGGGGGGGGGGCAAACATTCCAGGGAGCTCACATTCCAGGGGCAGTGACGTAATGAGAAAAAACGTTCGGAAGGGGGGGGGGGGGCAGACGAAAAATCTGCATCACCACCAGTCTTACACGTTACATTTTTTAAAGTGGAGTATTAACGATCAAGAAAGGCGTAAATTGGCGTAGGGTCCAGGGCGTGAGCCTCAGCAGGGGGTCAAGGGGCTGAGCCCCTTTAGGTATTTAATTACGGTTAGATGAGCATCCAGGTGCCCTCTTTAAGCCATTGACATGTTCCAGGGGGGGGGGAGCCCCCAGAAGCTCAGAGGTTTTAATATTTAACTGCGGTCAGATAAGCATCCAGGGGCCGCCTTCGGGCCCTTGGTGGGGTCCAGGGGGCAGAGCCCCCGGAATCTCAGGGGTTTCAGGTATTTAATTACAGTCAGATGAGCATCCAGGGGCCCGCCTTAGGGCCTTTAGTGGGGTCCAGGGGGCAGAGCCCCCGGAAGCTCCGGGTTTTTAGGTATTTAATTACGGTCATATGTGCATTTTTACCTTATTTGTGACATTGGCAGGTCACTTATTTTTTCTCCCCGTCTTTCTTTCTTTTTCTCTTTAATATACTTTTTCAAAATGTAAGGGGGGACGCTCGAGCCCAGCTACATTGCAGACCATGATATAAAGGTTTCTAAATAAGCGTATTTTTAGCCCGACTGCGCATTAGGGAATTTCATATTTTCCAAGAAATGCATAAAAAGGTATGACCTACAAAAAAATACCGAAAATCATGTCATAACAGCAACATTTGCAAATCAATATCGAATAAGAAATACACCCCCCTCATCAGTATGCCAGCGTTCAGGGGCTCATGTCTTCTCACCCTATAACAAAAAAACAGACACGCTTTCCCATTTTCGCACAATATGTCCACGATATGCGCGTATCGCTATTATAAAGACCTCCGTTGATAAATACCGTATAATGTGGCATGCGCAATGTTTATGACATTTAATTCCTTTTCTTTGAATAGAATTGTATATGTGATTTAATTCAGGTTTTTATTATTGTTATGTTCTTTTGGGTTAAAAATACAAACCATGTTTACTCCTTTACTGCTTTTTCTTTTTTTTTGGAGGGGGGGGGGGGCGTTTTGGGGCGGCAAAAAATGCGTTTTGCCCCCCACTTCCGGCGCCTATGCTTCTCACCCCTATATCAACAAAAAACAGACACGCTTTCCCATTCTCGCACAATATGTCCACGATATGCGCGTATCGCTATTATGATGACCTCCATTGATAAATACCGTATAGGTGGCATGCGCAATGTTTATGAAATTTAATACCTGTGAATTTTCCTTTTCTTTGAATGGAATTGTATATGTGATTCAATTCAGGTTTTTATTATGGTTATGTTCTTTTGGGTAAACCATACAAACCATGTTTACTCCTTTACTGTTTTTTTGTTTTGTTTTTAAGGGGGGGGGGGGGGCAAAAATGCGTTTTGCCCCCCCCCCCCCACTTCCGGCGCCTATGTCCTTATCATTACTATAATAATATTGAAATGTAATGTTTTGTTACACTTTAGTTTGGCGATGTCCATTGCAGTCTTCCTACCCTGATTATACAGAGGGCGTAATGATGTTTATTTATTCTTCAGACAGAAACGGATCTGGGCCATTTTTTGGTTCTTATTCTCTATATAAGCATTTCAAATTAAACATCGAAAACAAAAAATTATTTAAATTAAAATTTGTACTATAAAAAACATCAACACGTATATAAATTTCGCATGCCCCATTCTAATGTTTGGAGATATTCCAGGGTCTTCACACCTTCTCCCAGGGACCGTCTTACGGTGCTCAGATAGTAAATCTCGAAACATAATAGTGACAAAAGAGGGCGCTTAAATTATATTTTTTCGGGGGGGGGGGGTGATATCGTCGATTCATTGGCTGCTGGTGTCGTTTACATTCAGAGAAGGGGGAAGTGTTCCTCACACTACATGTTCTTAGGAGGGTCTATTTGTATATTCGGTAACGAAAGGAACCTAGGTTAGCCCCCTATATCATGCCTACAGGGTCGACAAAAAAAATGTTGGAACTTGGAAGGTTGTCTAAAATGTTCGCGGCAGGCAAAAATATTGGTATCATGACATTTCAATTTTCAATTCAATTCAAGACTTTATTCCAGACTCAGCTACAAGAGCAGAGGTCCATATAACATACTTATAGTTATACATGTAGATATATAAAAAAAATTAACAGGAATAAGCCGGGGAACATATTTTTTAAAACTGACATATTTACATGTATATAAACAATGAACAAATATATTAGACGGGAACACTATTAGGCATACAGTTAAAATCTGATGACGTATATATATATATATATATATATATATATATATATATATAAATGTATCGTGTGATTTTCTTTCCACTAAGAGTGACTAGCTAGACAATATTTATTGCTCACCTGATGGGGCGATGGGCTCAACCCCGAATATATTATGATGTTTCGGCCTTTTTCGTCTTATCGACATTTACCTATAGGCCTACTTTTATATAAAGCTATTATTTTTTAAAACTTTCAAGTTAGTTGTTTCACGCATCTCTATACTCTCCTTTCCATTGCTACACAGGAATAAACAAAATGTATGAAGATTCATCACAATAAATGCTTATATTTTCCAACTCTTACATATAGGTCTACGTATATGTAGTGAAACAAATTTGAAAAGGCTCATTATTCCCACTCATTTTCATTACCTATTCTCGTAAAACCGAATGGTGGCAGCAGATAGCGTGGCATAGTCTACATTTAAAAACCTTTTGACAACTTGAAAAGATTATATTGTTTAAAAAAACATATTTTAACCAGATTTGAATATTTCAGAGATATTTAAAATATTTGTATCACATAGTTTTGATAAAAATGATACATTTTATTACAAATAAAAGATTGTAATAAAGACAAATTATGTATGTAATTATCAAGACGTTTGAGAAAAATCTAATTTCATATAGCGCCACCAATGTTCGCCACCCATACATCCTTTTGTGAGCAACACTGTGAGGAAAAGACGCCGTCGACACAAAATCAACCCAAAAATTGAGGCAGATTTCGCTACTTTCAAGATGTCGTACAAAGGTGAGATACATCTTATTGAAAAAAGAATATGTTTATGGTTTCCTTGATATCTATTTATTAGCTCAGTGCTTGCGGATTGATATGTAATTTAAGTTTTATTGACGCTGATCTTATTTATTTTTATTAATTTCTGTGCGTGAGTCGTGGAGGGACTCCGCGTCCTCTCGATCTCTGCTGAGTGCTTGAGTGGGCTGCAGTGCACTGTGAGTGGAGAGTGTGTATTCATGATCAAGTGAGCGAAGGACTGGGAAATTGGGCAGCTGTGCCTGTGCGTGTTGAGACGAATGCCAGTGTTTGGGGGCGAATGTTAATATTATTCTTACAGTTTACATCGCCATTTTAAATTCATAATCATATAGACCCTGGGCCCAGTTTTATGAGATTAATGGAAAAAAAGGTGAATGTGATATCTGACAAATCAAAATTGAATCCCACAATATTTTTATAATTAAAATTGGAATTGAAAATTAAAAATTCAATGTTTTTTAAAAATATATTTGAAAAAATTTATATAAAGGGCAGTCACATGAATTTGATGTGAAAAAATTCTTGGCTCTAGTTCAGAATCAAATCCAGACGTCAGTAGGGGCGCTGGTCCGGGAATGAGGATTGATCGTCCGCATGAATGAGGATTTCCTCGTATACTTCACTGGAGAGTGGAGGGCTTCAAGGGAGTGCTTCCACCCAGAATCTAGACCAAGAACTAGATTTTTACTTGCACAACCTTTGAAATACACCAACAAGCATGCACGGCAAATGAGCACCTAAGCTGATTCCTCAGCACTACATCCTGACTTATGGATCCTGCTGAGTATCGTCGTAGAACTAGAAGTAGAAGTATACCACACAAAATAAGGATCTTCCGCATTTTCGCAGACATTTTTTTCTTTGGCGATCTGCGGGTTTCGGGTTCCTGATCCGCGTGCTGCTGATGCAAAAATATTTTAGGACTTTTTAGGAGGGTATCTCCATGCCGGAGTTACGGGTCAAAGTATGGATATGATTCTAAACTAGCGCCAAATTCATTTTCTGCACCATCCTGTTCGAAAGGAGGGTCCAAAAGTTTCAGTGAAGATTTAAATATATATAAAAGAGGTCAACAAGAATTTTCTTCTGGGAATTTCAAAGGAATGTGCCCAAATTAGGCCTCTGTACGTTGGGAAATAGGAATATCTGAGCTCGTTACTAAGTTCGTAGCTGTGCAATCACTTTACTTTTTTTTCAAAGCACTGTCATGATTTGAAGCTTTGTGTTGTCAATATCATTGGATGATCAAATGTGCATAATACAAACAATTTGTACATAGACATATATAAAAATCAATTTTGGAAATTATCCTCTTAAAATTTCCTTGGATATAATTGTAACTTGATTGTGATTGTTATTTATGATGTTGTAGGGAGTCGGATGACCGGGACCAGCCGGGTGTTCCCGTGTCCAGATCCCAACGCCCCAATTCCCATCCCTACCAAGATCTTCTCCAGTAGTACCATCGTGGAGAAGATGATGCTAAATTGCAGCGGCCACTCAACTCTACAGGTAAATATTGTTTCTTCTGCAGACCACTACTGTTTCATGAGCAAAAAAGAATGCATTAGTCTTAAGAAATGACAAAAAGTTAAACTTACTGTACTACTTTTTAATCAGAAGTTCAGAACTCCACTGTAGAAGCAACTGAGTAAATATATTATGGTCTCTTAAAAAGGTAAAGACTGTATAAGATATGACCAGAAACTAAATGTGCATCAAGTTGTGATGAATTTCAGTAGTGGTTTCAGGGCCTGACCTTTACTTTTTTTTTAGGGAGCCAGCCGGGCTCCTCAAGCACTTTTTCAGGGAGCCTGCAGGGGTTTGAGGGAGCCCAAGTTTATCACGTTTTTTTTGTGGTCATAATAATGGTCATTAACTATTAAAAAATTAAAACACACCGTCACGATACCTAATAGCAGACGAAACGTGATTGAAATAGTCAAATACTTTTTTTGTTTTAATTAATCAAATGACGTATTACTATATGACAGCCAACCCATGGAAGGCTAAATTACTTTCAGTTTACAATAAAAAACATTTTGGGAAATACATAAACTGTACCACAAAATTATAATTTTATGTCACTTTTTTCTTCAAAGCTCACATGTGACTGAAATGTCCATTTTTGTATAGTTCTTTCCTGTAGCTGTATATTTCAATCTAACACTATCTATATTACTCCTCTTCCCAGGACATTGTGAACCTTGACCTGTCCAACAGGCGCATTTCGACCCTTGACCCGGCCGTCTTCTCTCGTATGAGCTGCCTGGTAGACCTGAACTTGACCAACAACCGTCTGACCGGTTTCCCTCTCTCACTCGGACTACGCCATCTCAAGAAACTCAACTGCAACACCAACCTCCTCAAATCTGTGCAGACTCTGGAGCAGTTCCCTAATGTAGAGGAGCTTCATATTGAGAACAATGAACTCACCGTAAGTAAACAAATTGAGTTCCATTTTTTTTAATGTGACCTAGAGAAATAAATTTTATGGTTTTATATAGTTTCTTGAAGTATGTACATTGTACTTTTCAATTTTTAAATACATGAATCTGGATATTCTCTGTTTTGGTATCTTTTTTACTTCAATGATTTTGATGTTTAACTTTCTGTATTTGTTATGGCTGATAAGGCATAGTCTTTGATGAAACAGTGAAACCTGTATATAAAGAATCGTCTAGCGAAAAACGAAACGTGATCTTTATAGACATACATGTAGGTAGTCTTTCTATACAGGTGGTCGCTAAAGCAGGATTAGCTGTATATTGATGTGCAGTAAGTGTGTGATATAAGCACTTCTATTGAGTAAATATAAATATATTAGCAGTTTATTGAATTTTGAATTTTTTTTCCTTTTTTTTTCTAGGTTGCTGACCAATACATTGCTGTCTACATGCTTCCTAAGTTGAAGGTGTTGAACGGGAAAGAGGTAGATCTCAGAGAAACAATCCTCAATATGGAAGAAACCCTGCAAGAACAGGTATGTATTAATGTTCTCCAGTCTGTGTTTCTTGTGTTTAGATGCACTCAAAATGTGTGTTCTTATGTTTGTTTGTTGTGATATGTGTGTGTTTTTGTCGTTGTGGAGGGGTCTTGGGGCATGTGGATACACCTAGAATGTGTAATCTTTTGTATTCCAGCACTTCTGGATTTCAGATTTCTTGTTCTAGTTATCCTTGCATTGCGGTCATATAAAAATTGTAGAAGAGATTCTGTGTTAAAATTTGAAACGTGTGATTGATTATCAGAAAATCAGAAAGGTGTGAAGACTATTTTTTCAAGAACACACTGATAAGTTTTGATTATGAATACATGAATGACGAGATAGATTAGTGATGATATGTAGATGATGTGAATTTTTAACCCCTTGTTGGGGCTCTGTAGAAAGTACTCTAATCTATTAGTGGTTTAATCAAATACATGTATCTTATGAACATTGCAGAGGGCGATCACTGAGTTTGCATAAATATGTATCGTGAACAATTCATCAAATCTAATCTCTAATAATTTTAACGTTTTGTGCTGTAACAAACGTAACATTGAATATTCAAATAAATAGAATTGTGTGTGATTATGTCAACTTTTATGATATGTATTATTTTTGCATTTAAAACTTTAGAGATAAAGGGGGGAGGGGGTACAATTAGTCTAGATGTTTTCTAGTAAATTCCCCTACCATTATCTTTTGACAGGTGCATATCTTGTGGGCAGAGAGCTGCGCTCCTCTCTTGAAAGACCCTATGAGCAAGGCAGAGATTCAGATGCTTGAGCAGCAGTTCATTGAACTTCTCAAAACTCAAGTACAGTTTGGACCAGACGCCCTGACAGATTTCACACATCACATGGTAAGGACTATACCTGCTCCAATTTTCTTTGTAAACACTTGATGTGAAATTATCTCAATATTGCCTCTCTTGACTCTTGAGACGTACATGAAACTGTCAACAGAAATGTTAATCTCCTTGATGGACATGCGCTCTAAAATGTGCGCCGAGATCACACATTGTTTGATTAGGTGATGAGTTATTCATTTTCCTATTAAAGGAAACCTAAACCCAAAGAATAAGTGTAGGTATTCTGAAAAATGCGATGTATTCCTGCCCTTTAATGTACAATATTCCTTACGAAATTGTACAAGATATATATAAATGAAGATATTCCTGGCATGATGTGATGCCTTTCAGCATTATATGGGCGCAGCCATTTTCTTGAAAATGTGACGTACCTGAAGTTGTACATGTATCATGCACCAAGCTTTAGTTGGAAATAATTTTTAAACGAAACCTTTACTTTTCAATTAAAAAAAATAAAACTGAGATGATAGAAATTATATTAGGTGAAAAATAAATGATAGAGGCACAATTGTAACAAAATTCATTTATAAATACTACACTATAGCAGTTGACAAATCTATTTCATTTATGAGAAACCTTCACCCCAGAAGAGCACTAACTTATTTATGCAACTTGCGTTCTGGCAATTATAGTACAAAGGATAATAGCAGGTGAATGAAATGCTTCATCACCACACACGTCTGGGAAAGAAGCATCCATAAATTTGAATACATTACTTGATAAACGACTTCGCATAGTACGTCACATTATCAAGAAAATGGTGATGCCCATGTCGTGTTGAGAAACTGTACTTTATTTTTGCTTTATTCCTCTCTCATAAACTTTGGTGGGGAATCTTGTAGATTTATGGGCAATAATATAATAAATCTCTTAGTATAAGTAAAGTTATTACTTGGGGTTCGGTTTCCTTTAAGTATATTGATGATCTGCTGTACACAGTTTCTTAGAAAATGCTCTTTAAGTTTGATAATTGTTTGAGAATAAACAAATGTCTTGTGTAATTTCACCTTCTCCCATACACTTTATGTGCATTATGAGTTGAACTTGTTGCAAACAAGTGGCAGATTGTGATCCTATAAAAACAATTTAAAATAATAGTTTTGTTTTTATAATCCCAACTACTGATTTGCAGCTAGAAAGGATGCATATGATAAATTTTGATTAAATTATTGTAGTTGATTTGCCATTTTTTTCATCCCCCCCTCCATATGCACACATAGAGCATGGGAGAAAGCAAATATATGACACATGACATTAATTTATTCTCAAACAATTATTGATTTGCAGCTAGAAAGGATGCATATAATAAATTGTGATATCATTGTTGTAAATGCTTTGTGATCTGTTTCCTCCCACCCCGCCAGCTTACCGTATTAGCCGAGAAGTGTGTACGGCAGATGACTGCCCATCTACGTAAGATCTCCGAGCCGGGCACACCCATATCCAAGGTGCAGATCGTGGTCAGGAACGAGACGGGAGCCCATGCGCACAGAGCACACATGAGCAACGGCAATGCAGCCGCACTTGCCAAATCAGTTGAGAAGAGACAACTGCAAGGTATGTTTTTTATGGATATTGTTTGCTTTATAATGCAGCTGAGGCTTGTGAGAGCCTAGGGATATTGTGTGTGTTGACGTTGAATTGGTGAATGAATGGAATTAGAAATTTCAGAATTTGTTTTCCTAATAGTTTTATAACACTACAGTCTATTGGGGAAAATGAGTATGGTAAAACCGGTCAATCAAAGAATTTTACTTTTTTGAAGCACTTCATGATCGTTTTGAAGTGCAATTTTTTTAGGGCTTCAATATTACACCATATCACAGACACTGATAACACGTAGGGCCATGCATCTCAGATTTGAAAAACTGGATCATTGCTATTAGCAATGCCTTTAATATCCCTTCTTTCCCTGTCCCTTTCACTCCTTCTATGTTATGTCTATTTGGTTTATGTATTTGTGCGTTCCTTAATTATTGATATACTATTTTTGCAACTATAAATTATAGGGGGCTGCAATCTACAAGCCCAGCTTTTCAGCAGTCCCCTCCATGACCAACCTGTTGTATATGCCTGTTGTACACTGTGGACCAATTACAAATATATTGTTAAGTTTCATTGTTTTACTATGTACAATGCAATCCCATGTACTTTATTTATTTTGTTGGAAATGGAAATAAACGAAATGAAATTAAATGAAATGAAATATTCTTCACAGCTCAAGCTAGCGGTGTACAGGAACCCGCCCAGAAGAAGGCCAAAGCAGTACAGGCTGGTGTCTCCCCCAAGGGCAAGGTCCCCAAGACGTCTGCCAAGCGGAAGATGATAGAAGCTCAAAAGATGCAAGACACTGGGGTGGTCGACGGGGCGGAGGAGGAGGAACCCAAGCCGGAGATCAAAGCAGAAGAGGTGGTGGATGAGGTGGATGAAGAAATGGAGAGCCAAGGTTCTAACCAGGTAAGAAAAGTGGTCTTCCTTTGGCAATGTCAGCCTGCTTAGAAGTTAAAGAGAGTGTAGCTTGGCAAATAGTGGTTAACGCAATCTTTGACTTCTTTTGGACAACTGCATGTAAACGAATGGACTTGATTAGCGGTAGTCAGTGACTGTTCGCAAAACAGACCAAAGTTCTCCTCACGCTTCGGTTTCGCGGAGGGTATGTTGCACGCATGTGATTGCTTTGGTCGCGTCGCTCATAGTCATATTATACCCGATTGGCCCCGAGTCAGGCCCCAGGAAAGACACGGTAGTCTCGTCATGCTACACTCTCTTGAACTAATATGTGTTTTTATATTATTGTGGACTACATCTCTTTTTCAAAATTTCACTCTTTGGCTTTTGCTGATGATGTTTCTGCTTTTTATGCCTCCG
The DNA here is from genome assembly GCA_035222895.1 of Strongylocentrotus droebachiensis. Lineage (NCBI taxonomy): Eukaryota > Metazoa > Echinodermata > Echinoidea > Camarodonta > Strongylocentrotidae > Strongylocentrotus > Strongylocentrotus droebachiensis. The sequence continues at coordinate 59,252 of JAVYIG010004774.1, read as the reverse complement.
TTACGAAGTAGCCGGAGGCATTATGTTTTCGGGTTGTCCGTCCGTCCGTACGTACGTCCCGTTCCTCGTGATCGCATTATCTGAAGAACCGATTGATGGATTCCTGCCAAACTTTTGTCATGTATGTATCTTGCAGAGCCTATGAACTGATTAGATTTTGGGGTCACGAGGTCAAAGGTCACAGGGCTCATTATGTATGCAAAAACAGCTCGTGATCGCGTTATCTCAAGAACCGATTGATGGATTCCTGCCAAACTTTGGTCATGTATGTAACTTGCAGAGCCGATGAACTGATTAGATTTTCGGGTCACGAGGTCAAAGGTCACAGGGCTCATTATGTATGCAAAAACAGCTTGTGATCGCGTTATCTCAAGAACCGATTGATGGATTCCTGCCAAACTTTGGTCATGTATGTATCTTGCAGAGCCGATGAACTGATTAGATTTCGGGGTCATGAGGTCAATGTCAAAGGTCATGTGGCTCATTATGTATGCAAAAATAGCTTGTGATCGCATTATCATTAGAACAGATTGATGGATTCCTGCCAAACTTAGATCATGTATGTATCTTTCAGAGCCAATGAACTGAGTAGATTCTTGGGTCATGAGGTCAAAGGTCAAATGTCATGGGCTCATATATGTATATGAAAAATTGATTGTAATCACGATATTCTGAGAACCTGTTAATGGATTACAATGAAACTTGAATTTGATTTTTTTTTTCTGTTTTGGTTTGTAAACTTGCTCTATGACGGAGGCATCATTTTCGACTGCGCGCAGTCGAAGTTCCATCTAGTTTGCAAAGTGTTGAATCTCAGATACATGCAAGCATGCAGGCTGATTAGTAATGCTTTACTTCCTATGTTCCTATGTTTGAAATTCATTGAAAATAAAAAATCTTGATAACCATAATGTTACCTAAATTAGTGTTGTGTCATTCCAGATATATTGAATCCACAGGCATATTTTTAGTTAACTTTTTAGAATAATCATCATCAATGAATGACATTTATCCTGAAATATTAGTACTTATATCCCTGTATATATATTGATTTATTATTCACTATGACAACAAAGAAACTCTTTGTATGGTAAAGAAGTATAGGGATACAGTGGATTGCAGTACAAAAAATACATCCCCCAAAACCCCACAAAATACATGAGATTACAAGCATTGACAATAATGTCGAAACATTTTTGTTGGTACAATATTTAGGGTAGAAGTTGGCACTGATATACGTGTATTTATTGTGTATTCGGAAATTCGTTTTTCACTGGTATAAATTTGCAGAGATCATTTTCAAATGAAGAAATTATCATAATCATAGACAGTTACAGTAATGATAAACTAAATTCATAATAGCTCTAGCCAGATAAGGTAATTGAAATAAGTTTTGTACAAGGAGGATGCCGACTGAGCAAGAAAGTAGAAGAGGACCAAAGGTAGGCAGGCAGAGGAGGTGTATAGTGCAGTGAAGAAATGACAGAAAGAAAGAGATGAAGTCAATTTCCGATCGTAGATGACCTTTCTGCTGTGAAATTTATTTAATCTGTGTGAATTTCCCTTTCTACTTTGTATTTGCTGAACACAGGAATGTGGTATTGCGTATGAGCCTGTTCATCTCTTGAGATGTCATTCTGTAGACAATGACCCGACAGACTGTAAGACAAACGTATGGAAATGTGCATTCGAACCAAACCCTGAAATAGAAGGTAAGCTTGCTGTAAAGACACTGTCAAATGAAAATACAACTTCATATTGATGGAAAGCTGAATGAGTGTAGAATACAAATATAAAGGAATAAACAATAATTTCCCTTTCAGTATTGCATTAAAATCAATATCAAAATCACATTTTCCGCACATAAAATGTTTTGTAATGTTACAAGAGTAAGCGCAATAATAATAATACAGACATTTATAACGCGCAACATATCCACCCAGAGGGTGCTCAAGGCGCTTGTAATTTTGAATATGAATATGGAGAGCTGTTTTGATTTGATCTAATCTATTTTCTTCTGAATTTAATATGAATATAAACAATTTTCAGTAACATAACAAACATAAAAATAACCAAGAAGTACTTTTGACCATTAATCATAAATAACCAAATGTACATAGCTACTATTTTAGAAAAATAAAATATGTCAAATTATCATATTTCATGAAACTTGATAATCTTTTTGGGAGAAGTTGGACTGCCATTGTAAGCTGAGTGCTTGAAAATATGACAGCCCAAAACAAGAAATATATGATTATGATGACATGTATATTACGCAGAATGGACAAATAATTGAAAGCATATATAAAATATAAGGATAATAATAATGATATTATTGTGTACTGATTTATATTTTCACAGGTGCAAGTAAATGGACCGTTGCAACATGTGGCAGTAACCAGGTTTGTGTCATTGACTGTAACTCAGGCAAGGTACTCAAGAAATATCAACACACGAGAGAGAAAGAGGTAGGCATCTTATGCATTATTGTTTTCCTTATTTGCCAATTTGTGTTTGGTTGGTCTTGACTACAACAACATCATAATATTCTAATCTGGTGTGGAATTTTTCCTTACTTTGGTTAATCACTGTATCTCATTTTTGCTTTGATTAAAACCAACTTGATATAAGATCAGACTTCCATTTTCTCATTTTCTGCAGTATTAACTTGCAAGGATGTACTTAGAAATCGTTCTTACATTCTCCTTTATCTTGACACCCTAACATGTCATTATTAGAATCATACCGATACATAAAATCTGCTAAGTGGACAATAGGAAACTGGTATTTATAGACAGGTTCCTTTTATTCTGGTTTCAACGAAAAGCATTGATCCAGGGGGGAAAAGGTCTTTTTAAAGATAGGTGATTGCTAAAGAATATCATGTGTATTAAAATTATCGCTTTTTTCCCTGTCTCCATGCCTTAACTGCCGTTTTGTATGTGAATACACTTTACTACGCCACCTACTGGCTTAATGTGAATCATTGATATACGTGTCATTGGCTAGACATCATTGTAATAAAGGCACTATGCAACTGAATCTGATTGAGTCAACACGTGCCATTTTCTGCTCGTCACAACATCACAACTGCAATTCTCTAATATCCCTAAATTCACAGGAGTTCTACTGCATTGCTTGGACCAAGCTGAGCGTCATCACCGACCTGCACCGCAGACCCACCACAGTCCTGGCTGCAGGGGGTGTGCGAGGTTCCATCAAACTACTCCACACCACCCAGCTTCTCTGCTATGCTGAGATCAAAATAGCCAAAGCGAAACCAGTCAACTGCTTGCTCTTCCATCCAAAGAGACCAACATGGCTCTTCTGTAAGTTGTACCCTAATTCTTTGAGTAACTGGAAGGTTTTTTTTCTCTCAAATTACCTGAAAACTAGACATTTTTGGTCTGCCCAAGACATTTTTGGCAAACTCTGCTAAACTTTTATGTTGCAAATTGATTGAAATACAACTGTGAATTTGTGCCATTTGTGTTGTAATTTATGTTTGCTCTTGTGATGAGGCCATTGTTACTGATTCACAAAAGTTTCTTATTTGATAGTGGATGTATGGTAGCTGTGGAACACAAGGTTGTAAATATTTCTCTGAAATTATGTTTCCCGTTTTTGTTTTCTTCATTTTGTGCTAAAGTGCATTGGACGAAAACACACATTGCAATATATTTTTACATTTGTTTGGAATCTTCATTACATATGTTTTGATAAAATCATCCATACCACATTTGGTAAACTGAAAGCGAATTCAACCAGTCCACTTTTCATTATCGAGTTACGAAAAACACAAAAAACACATAATCTACAAGAGGAATGAATAAATTCTGTTGTTACATGTTTGTATTTGATGTCGTACTGTATGTCTTCATCAACATGTATCTCATGCTCTCCTTGTATCCTTCTCCCTCCAGGCGGATCAGAAGACATCACTGTCATTGACATTGGTGTTCCACATGGCCCGGACCTCAAAACCAGACACAAGTAAGTGAGAACAAGATCTCATTTAGTCTTATCTGTTAAAGCTATCAGTTGGGCAAAGTGATGTTACAAATGTGATAATTGATGATACTGCAGGCTGAAATTGAGACTTAAATGAAGAAATTAGTCTATTTTTTAATATGACTTCACTAACTATAAAAGTTCAATGGCTTGGCTGATGTTTCCATTTTAGGTAGTCTGTTGATATTTTGAAAGAGATAGTCAGTATAAGAGGAGACTTGTAAAGGAAATTACCTTTTGTTATCATTATTTCTTAAAATTCATCTATACATAAATTTACTTGACAATGTGAACCAATTTGATTGTAGCGGATTGATATTCATATATTTATGTATCAGACTGTACAGTATCATTGACTTTGTCGGGTAAATTACCTCTACCATTGTATATCTGTTTGTATTTTTAGTTGTATTTGAAATCCAACCTCAAGTTTTGGATGCAATGAATAAAACACTCTTATAATCATTTTTTTTCTCAGTTACTCCCACCAAACACTGATGTTAATACAAGTAACAGAATCCTCACTAGATAATGATACCTTCATTTTTTTTAATATTTGGATAATCAGGAAACTTTTTCCATAAGAAGCTTCTGGTAGACCAGCATAAAAAGACAAGCTTTAACGACAACAAAAAAAAATCATGTTTTTATCATAACTGTTTCTTTGTATGATCTTAAAATCAGGAAACTATTTACATTAGAAGCGTCTGGTAGACCAGCATAAAAAGTCAACTTAAATAGAAGGCAAAAGCCATGTTTTTATAATTTAACTCTTTTTGTTGTTGGTATACTTGTATAACCAGGAAACTATTTACATTAGAAGCGTCCGGTAGACAAGCATAAAAAGTCACCTTAAATAGAAAAATCATGTTTTTATCATAACCAGTTTTCTTTGTACACTCTTCTATCCAGGAAACTATTCACATTGGAAGCACCTGGTAGATGTCTTGGGTTAGTGATCTGTCCCAAGTCTAACTTCTTGATGGCTGGCTGTGACAATGGATGCTATGGGTGGGATCTAGATGTCAAGGGACCCATTGCCAAAACAGAAAAGTAAGTACTCAGCTTTGGTTTTTGTTTGATACAGAATGAAAATCTGTCATGTGTGTTTAGTTTGTTGTTGTGAAGAGCCAGAATAGCATTAATGCAATATCCTGAAGGTATAGATCTTATTAGTTTATAATGTGCCTCTGGTTTTTGTTGTTGTTTTTTGCCAACTTTGCTTTTATTGGACCTCTTGATCTCTGAGATATATACATATAGGCATGTTCTTTGGACAGATATTAGCACTTAACAACTCTGGTATGTTCAACTATAGAAGTAATGATCATAATTATTTAAACATATTTGTGGCTTACACCCAGTAAATAAGATCGATTGATCGATCTGTAATTGAAAAACAAGTCAGAAAAAATCTTTGAAAAAAAGAATGAAAAATGATTATAATTATCATGAAATCACAGCTGGATAGAGTTGAATTCACATTTTGAAAGAATGGAAAATAATGCTAGCCATGATATGAGCCAAATTATCTCTGTTGTGGTGTTTCACTGGCTCTCCAACTTGGCCAAACAATATCAGCCTACTCTGAAACACCCATACCGAGTAACAAGTAACTTGACCCCCCCCCCCCACCAGTCAAAACAAATTGTGATCAACCACATGCCTACATATCTAACAACAAGATTTGAATACACTTACTAGCATCTATATCTCTTGATGTAGATATTGCAGAACCCACAGTGCCTGATAATGGTATTTGAACACACCTATTAACGATCCGTATCGCTTTTGATTTTAGGACCCACAGTGTAGAATTCCTGTTGCCAAGTAAGGCAAGGTTGATGGGGGATGAGGAAGAGGTAGTTGAAGACAGTGGAGAGAAGGAAGGAGACATGATCGATGGACTCGCACTTCTCAAAAACGATCTCATTGGTAAGTATTAGAAGAGAATATTTGTTTTGGGTCAATTCCAATCAACTCTTGATACATCCCCTTTGCACATAACTTTGCCATCAATGGTAACTACGATGGAAACTTTGATTTTGATTGGCTGTTGAGCCCTTTTACCATGGTAGTTGCCATTGATTGCAAAGTTACCATCAATGGTAAGTTTTATGCAACGGGCCCAGATAAAGCTATTCTCCCATTCTAATTTCATAGACTTTGAAGAAAATTTATAATGAAGAATTCATGTTTATGATGAAATTAATTTTTAATATAGAATTAAATGTGGTTAGGGAATGTGTGTCTGGACACTTAAACATAAGCTATGTCATTTGCCAACTTGTAACATAAAATATTCATCCATGAATCTTGCGTATTATGTGGTTTTCTGTTGAGATCAATTTGCCAGTATATCTTTTGAAAGATTGATGGAACTTGAAATTCAGATTTTTTCAAAATTTACTGTCTTGGCTTACCAACTTGTCCTGATGCACATCATGTGCTTACTCTACCCTATTTGTGTCATCAATGTGGCTATACCAATAAAGGGATTGTGTATCTTTACCTCAGATTCTAAACAAAATCCTGGATTTAGCTCATGCTGCAATCATAATTATAAACCTTTAGGTCAGTCAGGAATCCCATGACTTTTACAAGCCTATTGCCTGTCTCATCAAGATATTTATGATTGGAAATCGAAATTTAAAACGTTGTTTTCCGACGGTTTTTATAACACAACAGTCTATTGGGGAAAATGAGTACGGTCACTCAAAGTTTTTACAATTTTTTTAGGGCTTCAATATTACATCATATCACAGACACTGATAAAACATTGTTAAACGATACCTTTAATCTCTGTCATTGTGTATTCATTCACAGCGAGCAAAGTGGCGTGTGATGGTGCCATTCACGTATGGAGTCTGTCCAAGTCTCGTAAGCGTCAGGTACCAGGAAGCAAAGAGGTCACCATTGATCCTCATTACACGTTAGAATGGTGTGACTCGGACAGCGTCTACCTCGACATTGGCACATGGCCAGGTACGTCAGAAACATTTTTTCTGCATTGCTATTTTCAATTTTATTTTAAATGTCTTATAACAAATTATGAGGTGAAATGAATTTTTGACGTGTAAACCTGAAAACAGAAACCCCCAATGGACTTTTGTAAATGCTCACTTAATTTTCATCTCCTCATCATCTTATTGTATTTTATTATTTATCTACAGTTTTATTTAAGCACGGTTGCCTCTTCAGTTAACAAACTGCTATCACTTATAGCCCTGTACAATGAAAACAATGTATATCAAATATTTACAGACTTAGTAAATCAGAAATTGAACACAAATAATATAAGAAACAAAGACTCCAAAAACTAGGATAACTAACATAAGAAAAAATATTATGAATACAATATTGTAAAGTGTAACAAATTATAAACATATTATGGTATGATCATTGATTGGGTATGATTATGAGTGTAACATTTCTGATGTCTTTGTATATTGTTTAGGATGTGGAGTGTTGGTGAGCGGTGATGATCAAGGAGAGGTCTGGGTGTACGATGTCAGCAAGAAAGTCCATTCAAAGAACAGAAAGCCAGTCAAACCAAGTCAGGTGAGTTGAAAACTTTAACCTAATGATCCCAAGTATTAAAGAGGATTTTGTGACACATGCTTTGTGGACAATAGCTCAGGAGTAAAGTTTGGTATTAAAGACTAAGGAATTCACAACATCGACCCTGCTTTTTAACCAGAAAATTAGAGCCATTTTTATGGCAAGGACTCTCATGGCTTGCAAAAATTCAGTATTGTGTCAAGTTTGTGATTGATGCTTTTGCGCTGCATGAAACATTTGCGAATCTGAACTTCTCTTGAAAATCTTGATACAGGGAGATTTTGGTCAAACCAGAAATCCTGTTAGGACAATGAATGGATACTTAAAAATATCTTTGCAGTCATTGCAACTCATATTATATCAGTGTTAGAATTCCCCAAATGTGCTGATTAGCTTTTTAACGGTGACATCTCTTTATGTCGAATTCCCTGGGACCAAGAAAATCACCTTTTTTATTTGAACCTTTTTATATTGAGGGTTTAAAAACAGAAGACTACAAAGAAGTGGAAGAGCCAAAACTACTTTGTTAAAAAATGAGAGATTTTAGTTATAATGTTTCTGTAATGACGTTCCACTGTGCGAATAAATTAATTTTTGATGTTAATTGGGAAATTTCCCATGGGAAGTTGGAAGATAAAATTGTATTGATAATATAAAATGTGTTTTTGCAATTCGTAATTATTGGAATGATAAATTATGATGTAAATGTTCTTGATAAGTCATTCTAATAATCCTTGCATTTTTCTTTAACTCCATGCAGCTTCTTCCTTGGCCTGAAAACAATGAGCAAGAGATTGAGGAGGAGGAGGAGGACACCAAGATCAAGGAAATATCAGATCAGGAAGCGGAAGCGATCCTCAAGCAACAGGAAGCAGAAGCGGGGGACATCAAGCAACAAGAGGAGGACCCTGAGGCTATTAAACAACAGGAGGAGGAGGTAGAAGCCAAACCAGCTGAAGAGATGGCTCAAGAACAATCCACAGCGGAGAGTGCAGTGGCACAAGTCCTGGAGGAAGTGGTGTCTCAGGTTGTGGGTGATGATGCAAAACAGGAAGGTGTCGTTGCGCAGGAATCGGCTGAGGAGCCAAAAGAGGAGGAGGAAAAACCTGTGGAGATGCCTGTGGAGGATGGACAAGAAGAGGTTGTCGAAGTTGCAATGGAAGTAGTAGCAGAGACTGCTCCAATGGCAGTCAGTGAAGTAGAGGTGGAGGAGGAAAAGGCCAAGGAGGAGGAGGAGACTGTAGAGAGTTCAAAAGCAGCTGAGACTGAGCAAGAGAAGGTGGAAGAAGCAGAGAACGCAGAGGAAACATCAGAAGACAAAGATGCTAAGATGGAGGAAGAAGAAGAGAAGGCTGGGGAGGAGGTGGAGGTAACAACACCACAGAAAAGGGGGAGAGGACGTCCCAAGAAGGTCCTCAATGCAACAGAAGAAGCAGCTAAGCAAGCGAAAGAAGAAGCAGCTAAGCAAGCGAAAGCAGAACGAGAAGCAGCAAGCAATACACCAGGTACTCCACGGGGAAGAGGAAGACCTAAGAAAGTTGCATCTCCGGGAGCATCTCCTAGAGTATCTTCCGGAGATAAAGACTCTGAAAAGCCGCAAAGAGATTCGTCGCCCAGAGCAGCTGCAACGTCATCCGCAGCCCAGACCGCCAGGGCGAGGCGTGAAGCAAAGATCCAGGAAGCTGCCAAGCAAGAAGCAGCTAAAAAATCTAAGTCGGCTAAGATTAAGGCGGTCAAAGCTGAGAAAAAACTTGAGGAGAAAGCCAAGAAGAGGGCTGAAGCGGAGCAGGCCAAGGCAGAGAAGGCCCAAGCCAAAGCAGATAATGCCAGGGCAAGGGCTGAGATCGCAGAATTGAGACAATCCTTGAAGAAATCCAAAGGAGCTGAAGAGCTGATGAACCTGGCTGACTCGGAAGACAGGATCATCGTCAACGACGTCGCAATCAGCTCGGACTGCAAGTTTATCGTTTCCGTTACAAACAAGAACCTCATCTGTGTATGGCAGAGGGTATAGTCATGTTTCCAGTGTGTTTTTGTATAGTTCCTTTGTAAAGTATTGATTCCTAGTTGCTACTGGACTGAACATTTACTATTTCAGGAAGCTTCTAGTTCAAAATACCACACATTGCATTGCAACTGTTATTGTAAATAATGCAGTCAGATGCTTGCATTTGGATAAATGGTACTTGAATCATCAGTTTATATGCCATCATGTTTTATTTAATAAAAAAAACTTACTTCATGCAATCTTGTTTGAAAACTTGTATTATACTGAGTCCTTCTGACATATATTCCTCTTTCTTCCTATTCTGAAATTTGTTAATTTATGGGACAATTGATTTGTCATTTGTTCCTAAACTTTTAGAGGTAGCCCTTTCAACTTTCTCTATCCTATTGATCCAAGAAGATAAATTTGTATATTAGCTTCATATAAAGTGCTTTCTGCTCCAACTCCATGTGAATGAGTTTTAATTGATTTTACGTTTATGCAGTATTTTACATTTTATTTAAGTCCTTTATAATTTTGGTTATCTCAATATCTGAATTTTAATTTATGATCATGGGTAGAATATAAATTTTGAAGCCCTCCAATGAAATACATAATGTTTTAATGATTTTTTGCATGATGTAAAATTGTAATCGCTATCAACGTTAATTTTGTTTCATGTTTTATTAATTCACACTTTTTATAAAGCTACTTCAAAGACAATCATATTTCTTTCAGACATCTGATAATCGTACACCCATCTGTGTTAACTGATGTTTGTGTAAGGGTGGTACATATTTTTGCCTGTTACTTAAATTTAATTATTGTAAGTTGATACCAAATTTGTAACGTTCACTATGTGCATGAGTGCTTTAGAAGTGCATCAGAAGCATTAGAATTCTCACCCCACATCACAACGCCTTAGTTCATTGTAATGTTGCAGTCTCCTGCACAGCAGTAGCACAGTAGTCAAATATTCCCTTTGGATAGCATATCACCCTCTCCACATTCATCACTGCATATTCTCAAATGTTCTTTTGGTACGTTCCAGTTTACTTGTTATCAATGGTTTGTGTAGATCGAGTGTAAATTTTGCTTTTTCAGGGAAATGTCTTTTTTAGATTATGTTTTTACTCCCAAGTCAGGCCATTATCTACATCGTGGCCATAGGGTTGCCAAATGCTTGTAATCAGGTGTATTTTAAAAGGATTTGCAATTGATGATATTGCTCTGATTTTTGTGGTAATTTGGAATATTGACTCTTTATGCCTTGGAAAAGGTGAATCTAGGATATGTATGTATACTGTTGGAATGACTCAGTCCTTTGTAGATACAAAAACATGTTTCATCCCTAAATAAGCGATTGTGTTTCATAGGTGTATATTTGAAGATATTTTACACATTCCTGGCAAACATGTACACTATAGAGACAAAAAGGAGAGAGGAAATGCGATGTTGGTGAAGGGGGAAATGAAATATATAAGCCCATAAATTTCATTTTTCTTTTGGTGCCATTCTAAACTTCTCTGAACTCATACATTGTCAATCTGAGCCCAGTTTCACAACACTTGTTATCAGTGACAAAAGCTGGATTTCTATGACATATATGCTCTCAACCAATCAAATGCCACAATTTCAGTGGCTTATTACAGTAATTGTAATAATTTGTCACTGATAACAAGTTTTGTGAAATGGGGGCCTGGGGAGTGTTTCACAAAGATCCTAAGTTGAACTTATCTCTAAGTTGGACTTAAAAATTATGGAAAGCCGTTAGCGTCTTTGAAAATGTTTTGTAAAAGTTGTTTTAAAAGGCATAAAATGTTGATTCACATCATTCATATTTTCTATCATCAAGGAGATTTCATGTTCTTGATGTAGAATTTATAAAAAAATTCTAAAAAACTTGAATTTTTGCTTTTGAATATATTTCATTTTAAGGCTACAAATGGCTCTCCATAATATTTAAGTCCAACTTAGAGTTAAGTTCAACTTGGGATCTTTGTGAAACACCTCCCTGGTCTGATGGCAGCCTTTTGTTTGCAAAAAAAGGATAAAATGCTTCCTTTTCATTCACAGCTTTCCTCTTTTCATGTACATAATGTTTAGAGATTGCATAGGGAAAAGGGGTCACTGCAAGTAGCAAGTAATTTGGGTGTGGGTTTTTAGCATTGAACAAGGGAACGTTTTTTAGTTGTGGTTTTATTAAGGTCGTACGTTCAACATTTTTGAAGAGTACCAGATAGCTGTACCATGTGCATGTAAATAACACAAATTGCCTTGCCTTGTCAGCTGGTCGGAGTTTTGATTTATATTTTTGTTATTTGGCTATATGTCGCTCATCATTAGAACGTTACCCGTATGACAATATGAAGAGTGCATGTGTTTATTATTGAAAAATATTTGATGTTTTTTTAGATCATTGAGGGGTTTCTTGACAATATGCTGTTAAATATGTACTTTTCATGATGATGTTGTATATAAAAAAAGACTTGAACATTCACTTCAAGTAACAGCAATTGTAATTGAAATAAAATTTGAAACCGTAAGATTTTGAGCTATTGTGTGTGAATTTTCTTTGATATGCTCTCCTTCTCTTAAAACAAAAACAAATCCTCCCTTCCTCTTCTCTCTCCCTCTTCTCTCTCCCTCCTACTTTTCTCTCCCTCCTACTTTTCTCTTTCCCTTCATTCATCCCTCCTGCTTCTCTCTCTTCCTCTCTGCTTTCTTACTCCCTCCCACCTTCTACCCAACTCCATCCCTCCTGCTTCTCTCTTTCTTCGTCTCTCTCCCTGTTCCCATTTTCTCCTACCTTTGTATTTCTCCTCGATTTCCTATACTCCCTTTTCAGTAAAATTACCTTCAAATTCTTACACGCCAATGATATACAAAATGAAACGATTCCAGTCTGCTGTTAAATAAAATACTTCATCTTTATTTGTAATAGAGGATGCTTTGCTCATAAAATGTACCGGTAGTTCCTTGACTGAAGAGGCAATACATTTTAGATATCCAAAATGTACTTAAAGAGAAGGTCGAGTTCTGGGAGGAGGGGAAAAATAATTTGTGAGCGTTATCGTTGTATTATGCAAGTGTGGACGAACACCAGATAAAAAATGTTCCCTGAAAAGCATGGCTCTTCAAATGTCTTAATATTCTAAATATGGCATGTAACAGCATAAAAATCAGGACAGATTTTTATGCCACATGTTCGTGTAGTCCCATATACATATTTCTGTGTACAGTGCTTGTAACTTTACCAAGACTGGGCCAAATTTCTTATCATTTTGATGATTCCAGAACCTTGCAGTACATACCAATACTTACATGCTAGATGATCAGTCTTTTCTGATATATTCCACACCGTTTCTTTCACAATGCATGACCAGAACTTAACTTTATCTTTAATTGATAACATAATTAAATCTATAGAATAATCCTCATATGACAACCTTCAAAATGTAAATTTGTGTAATTGATTTACGGAAGTCTAATATTTTTGTGTAACATAGATGAAATGTTCCTGAAATGTATATACTAAAACCAATTCTACACACAGTGTCATAATTTCATATAGCCAGTAAAGTTGGAGAGTCTCAAAAACTATTTGATGTTTTTCTTAATTTGCGAGTTGATACTTTTAAATACCGGTAGACACATCCTTTTTTGTAAATGCTTGCAGATTCCATAATTCAAAAGGTCCAACTCTATTGTCTATTCCACAATGAATGCTCTGGCATACAAATGGAATGGCTCATTCTCTCCCCGTCTTCAATGCTGTTAAAGATGATAAACCCAGAGAATAGCCTGGAGGAGCTATTTAGGTGAGGAAAGGATGCAGCCTCGATAGCACTAGGAGCGGTACAGTCCCACATCTACATGCATTTGTCCTATCCATCTGGAATATGCCAGTATTATATCTGCATACTTCTAATAAATGTCCAACTTAGAAACGAATGCATGGGACTGTCATGTTTTGTCGGCCACGCTGTCCTTTTCTGGTGCTGATGTACCCTCCGTGGCGACTCCAAAATTGGTGTCGAAGTCTTCTTTGCTGATCTGTGGGGAGGAAAAAGACCATAAAGGATAAAACATTACTACTTTACAAGTAGAATCAATCTCTTGATAGATACTATGTCCCTTTTGCAGCCAACATCAAATTCTGTAGAACTTTGCAGGAATTATGTAATATATGTCCTATCTGTGAAATGTAAACGTAAGCAGTGTCCTAATATTCAAGTTATGAAAGGAAACCTGTTTACTTGCTAGACTTCACTGTCAGACACTATTGAGTGACTGACTGGCTTTTCTCCTTCTTTGGTAAAAACATACATAAAATGAGCTGTAAAGGGTACATGAGCATTTGTCTACATCAATAACCCACTTCTTGTAATGGCCAAAATTAAACTGATTGAATCTTTGTGCAGCACAAAACGTACGACAATTCGGTACAATGGTCTGAAAATCAGACTATTACTTACTGACTTGGTAGCACTAGTCGATATGACAACTAATAGTCATTATTTTCCCACTTAAAGACATTTTCAAGCCCCCTTTTTTTAGGGAAGTTCTAAATTAGTATTATCTTTCAAATGCCGTTGGAATTTAACCTTTTCAGTTTTTGGGCCTGCAAATGGAACATACGCCGGTAGTACCTTTAAACTGACATTTAAAAATAGACAAAAAACAATCATTACAAAATTACAAAATTTGAAAAAATTGACAACTTTCATGTTTTCCCCCTTTCTTCCAAGTACACAATAACATAGACAAACTGGTAAAAATTGGTAAAGGGTCTAGGGTACATACATGTATTATTGCAATGTTACAATGTGTGCAAATGCCACAGCCATTTCTCCAATAAAACTCACCTTTCCCTTCTTGAGTTTCTTCAGAAGTCTGACGTCGTCTGCTAGTTCATTCAGCTCACTCTCATCAAACTATTAAGAAGTGAAAGAGTCACCAAGTTAACAAGAAATGTTTAAAACAGGAGCCATTAAAGTGACTCAGTAACATTGCCTTAGATTCCGAAAAAAAATCCTGGATTTAGCTCATGCTGCAATCATAATTATAAACCTTTAGGTCAGTCAGGAATCCCATGACTTTTCAAGCTGATCGCCTGTCTGATTATCAAGATATTTATGATTGGAAATCAAAATTTCATTTTTCGTTTTCCTAACTACAGTCTATTGGGGGGAAATGAGTATGGTAAAACCGGTCACTTTTTTGCAGCGCAACTTTTTTAGGGCTTCAATATTACACCATATCAGACACTGATAACACGTAGGGCCATGCATCTCAGATTTAACATTGATAAATGATGCCTTTAATGTTTAAAACAGGAGTCATTAACATAACATCTCAGAAAAACAAAAAACAACTTGAAGCAAATCCAAACACAGCTCATGAATATAACACAGTGTCTGAGCGTTGATACTAGAGGTGTCGAGTGGCTTAAAAACTTGACTTGATATGCAAAGGTCATAGGTTGAATCCCTTACATATATGTCATTGAGCAAGGCATTTTCTCTACTTAGCTTCTCTCCACCCAGGGGGGTGTTTCCACAAAGATCCTAAGTTGGACTCAAAAATTATGGAGTGCTATTTGTAGCCTTAAAATAAAATATATTTGAAAGCAAAAATTCAAGTATTTTAGACTTTTCACAAATATCCTTGATGATAGAAAATATGAATGATTTGAATCAACATTTTATCCCTATTAAAATAACTTCTACAAAACATTTTCAAAGATGCTAACGGCTTTCTATAATTGTTAAGTTCAACTTAAAAATAAGGATCTTTGTGTAACACCCCCCTGGTGTTATAGAAGCACCTTGTATGAATGTGAAAGTCACTGCAGTTGGCTCAGAATCTGTCAAAATGGTGCCTGGCTCCAATGCTCCCCAGGAGTGGAGAATGAGCATACATTGAGTGTGGACGAGCCTGAATCTGATGACCGGGATAATAATAGATCTGCAAAGTGCTTAGAGATATCAAGTATGTATCAAGTGTTATATAAACACAAAATATTATCATTATAATTATTTTTGCTAACCTCTTGTTTCCTCTTCTTGGCAGCTACTTTTTTCTGCTTCCTTTCCTTTTTCTTCTCTTTCTGCTCTTTGTTCTTGGACCATGCTACAGTTTTAACCTGGATCAAAGAAAAGACAAAACACAGATTGTGCAATACCATACTTACAGAGAAACTTGTTTACAAAGGCCCCTAGGGTAGGACAAGATAAGGGGTCTATATGTGCAGGTGGTCTTTCTACACAGGTTCCTGGAATACAAATCTCTAGGAATTATATTGTTAATGGGGAAACAAAATGTCAGTGTTTTTAGACGGGTGGTCTTTGTATACAGGTATTCATAAGCAGATTTGACTGGTATGAAACAACAGAAAACGCTATCATATATGCATATGATTTTTTTTCAGATACAGTAAAACCTGTCACCCAAGGGAAATGCAAAAAGTGGCCACAGTATACAGGTGGCCTTTATAGACAGGTTTGACTGTATCTGAAAAAATCATAAGCACATATAATAGCATTTTCTTTTGTTTCATACAAACTGGGTTATTGTTAATCACATTGGTATAAAAATCTACAAATAAAATTTAGCAATGACAAATTATTGATCAATAAAACAGTTGAAGCATTTCAAATGGCATGACGTACACAAATTGAAGACACGTTGCGATTCAATAAAAATTTACCAGTACTTACTCTTCTCTGTTTCTTGTGGCCCGTGATAACACCATCTTCAATCAGCTTTAGTCTATTCTTCCTCTGTTTCTCTCGGTTCTTATCCCTGTAAAGAAAGACATTAAAAAGTGCAATGATAAATACAAATGTCTACAGCAATCCATATGGTTACATGCCTTTTTTTCATTGTAAAATCAAAAAATATTTCAAACAATGGCAACGATAGATTAGGGGGTAATGTATACAGGAAGGTGGGGGAGGGTGCATTTATTTTTCTGAAGGTTTTTTCTTTTTTCTCCAAAGTTTTGAATGCTGAAGGTTTCATGATTTAATTTTTCCAAACAAGGCTATTCATATCGAAAATAATTTTGCTAGTGATATTCGTTTGTCTCGCAATGTATGGTCAACAAGGGATCTAAAAGATCACGACGTTTTGTGCGAGACAAACGAATAAATATCACTAGCGATATTAATTTTTGATGCTACATCCGCAATGAGTAATATATTTAGCATTTAGGCTATTCATAATTCAAATAATGAAATAGGGTACATTTGTTGCATTTTATCCTAAGGTTCATTATTCTGCAGATTAGTTATCATGAAAATGATAGTGGGTTCTATTTCACTATTTGAAGTACAAACCTTAAGCTTAATGACCCTTTAGAATTAAGAACCTTAAAAAATATGATGTATCCATGAATGCATGCCAATGTGAGTTGTGCTTTTAAATGAACGTGATTTCCTGCAAATTTCTTCTGGTCTGATCAAACCATCTACCGCCAAACAAATAAAACTTGATTTAGACCAATATCTCTCAAAATGCATACAATTCCATTACCAGAAATGAAGATTAGAGATAAAATAACTCACTTGTAGGGTATTTGATTGTAGTCCACTTCTGTTGGTATGAAATCTGGAAAGTCCTTTCCCTTCAGCTCTGGCATACGAGGAAGGCGTAAGAGGGCAAAACTTCTGGCAAGCGCTGCCATGTCAAGCTCTGATTAAAGGTAAGAAGAAGAGATCTGGGTATAATTTTACATCAACTTCATCTGTTCTTCTTAAGCATTTTGTTAGGTACTGTATTCTCTCTAGTTTAAAACTTAAGTTGGTACTTCATTATTAAAGACTGCCTAATAAAAATAAATAAATCATGACTTGACTTATTCTAATGCTCCCCAGGGAGTGAAGAATGTGCATACATTGTGTGCGGGTAAGCCTGAATCTAATGACTGGGGTAATAATATATACCGTGCCTAGAAACAAAGTATCAGGCGCATTATAAATATGATCTATTATTATGTCTAAGTGTATGTCTAATACCCCATTCACAGTGGCCTCAAACACCGCGACAGCAGCGGGACTGTCCCGCTGCTGTCGCGGTGTTGTCTTCAGTGTGAAGGCTCGGACCCGTTATAAACTATCGCGGGATAACACCGCCTAGCGATAACGCCGACACAAACTATCGCTAGGGACGCCTAGCTACAGCAGCGGGACAGTCCCGCTGCTGTCGCGGTGTTTACTCAGTGTGAAGGCTCTCCGCTATAACACCGCGACAAACACGTGTGATTTGTTTACTTACCTATCACTGACCTCTTTTCTACAGCAATGGGGAACATAAAGTGAAATAGAAATAAAGTAACCAGTGGATTCAAATTGATTTTATTATTATGTAGGTATTATAATTATCCAAATAAAAATATTTCACACTTCAAAAAATTAAAATATTCTGACTGGAAGCAATAAAAATGCTAGTTTTTTAAAAAGTAATATGATCGAGGATACAAAAAGCAACTTGACATGTTTACCGCGCAATTTCAAGCAAGTATTTCCGGTCATATCGGGGTCACTCGCGGGTCATGAGCCATGCATACACGTGTTTGTTACGGAGGTAATAAAAATCACCCGCTGCAGCGTGAATGGGTACATGATATTTATCCCGCTGCTGCAGCGGGATAACTTTTCTACTGTGAATGCATTTGTAGCGGTGTTATGGCGGTGTCGCCGCTCCGCTACAACGCCGCTACAAATTTCAAAACCACTGTGAATGGGGTATAAGTTAAATTGACAGATGTTGATAGATAACTTGCTTGAAATTTTATCAAAAATCTATATTTAAAAACAAACTATCATAATATTTGCTTCCTCCATTACCTAACAAATCATATGACTTTGGAATGATGTTTCATGTCATTTCAAATGTTACAAGAGACCTTCAAGAGCAAATTGAACAGAAATATAAATACCTTTGACTCTGAAGATGAGACTACATTCATGCTTGGCGTATGACTGAATGAAGGAGACAAAAGCTCTTGTTCCTTTCTCAAATAAAGCTCTGAAATATCATAAATGATAGGATAATTAGATTAAATGATTATCTTGATAAATACTAGAAAACTAAATAGATATTTAGTGTTGATAGACTTTGGCACTGTTCTAAATATTTATTCATGTCACTGTCACATGACCATCATCCTAACTGCCATCATCTTCATTCCCATATCCCCCTCTTCTCCTCCTCCTCATACTATCATCATCATAATCCTCATAATCCTCATCATCCTCATCATCCTCATCATCATCATCATCATCATCATCATCATCATCATCATCATCATCATCATCATCATCATCATCATCATCATCATCATCATCATCATCATCATCATCATCATCATCATCACCACCACCACCACCACCACCACCACCACCACCACCACCACCACCACCACCACCACCACCACCACCACCACCATCATCATCATCATCATCACCATCACCATCACCACCACCACCACCACCACCACCACCACCACCACCACCACCACCACCACCACCATCATCATCATCATCCTCATCATCACCATTACCATCACCATTATCACAACATCCCTCTACACACTGACAACGCTGGTCCTGCCAACACCAGACCGACATGTCAGTCTCGTGAACCCTCAGATAAGTTTTCTGATGGCCCGCGAGACTCACATTTAGGGATGTTGGTCTGCTCGGCAATTGGTCTTGTGAGGTGTAGCCACGATTATTTCACCCACTAAGATCATCACTAGAGAACACTACATTTGTAATATTTTCTAACAGCCCTATGTAGTACCAATGTTTTTTTTTATCCCAGAGTCTGTTCTTTTCTGTAATAACAAACCAAACAAGTAGTTCAGCTTTCCTGATCTTATTTGTTGTTAATTGATTTGAAAGGACATGGTTTATATTGTTGTATAAGCTGGTAAAAACAATAAAAAAAACATTATAACAAAAAATCTTGAAATGATATAAGTACGGGCATGTATTCAAACTTTGTATAGTTTCCTCTGTATTTGTAACTTATATTTTGTACAGGGTTGAGAGAGTAACCCTGTTTAAATTAAACTAATAAATAAATGTATAAAATACAGCATTCCACCCTCAATAGAACCATCACTCCTTCACTAAAATGCTGCTTCTGGTAGAGACACACGTATTGCAAACTTCTCTTGCTCACCTGTCTTTGGTTGCTAGCTTTCTAAGCTTAGGAATAACATCTACCACTTCAAGATCATCCATCTCCTCATACAGCTCAAGGTGAACCTGTAAAATATCAAATCATAAACAGGTGCTGCATTAAATGAAAAGGCTTACACTGTTACACATCAAGTAGATGATTAACCCTTTCATGTTAATCATTTCATAATTTGTGGTTTGGCACAATAAAGTTTGATGAGGGTCGCTATTCATAGTATGAGAAATATTATATTGTATACGTATTATGAATAGCGACCCTCATTTCGTATTATGAATAGTGGTCCTTATGAGTAGTGACCCCAAATATAAATCATGAAAGCGCCCCTTTGTCATGTTTATGAATAGCAACCACAATTTTGTATTATATATAGCGGTCCTTATGAGTAATGACCCTCAATGTGAATTATGAATAGCGACCCTCATCTTACGATATGAATAGCGGTCCTTATGAACACGGTCCCTATGCCTTTATAAATAGAAAACCCCTTTCTGTTTTATAAATAGGGGTCCTTCACGTATAGGAAGTTACACGTTATGAATAGCGGTCCTTGTGACCAGCGAGGTGACCCCACTCATAAGGATCTGTGTGTTGCAGAGATGAAAAATTTGATCTGAACTATGCTACGTCATTTTATTTTACTGCTGCAATGTCAGCAGGGCTCAAATTAATTTTTTGTCCATGGGGGCTCTTCCGGGGGCTCTTTTTTTATTACAAATTTTGATTTAATTGGTACCTGTGACACTCCTAAATTCTTTGCTATTTCATCATTATTATTTATTAAGTCAGCATTTACTCATCCCTCTTACAACTTTACATATTACATGCAGCTAATGGTCCGATCTCCTCCCTCTGTACGAAATGTCTGGTCCAAACCCAACAGGTTTCCTTTTACTGACTTTAGCTTTCGGTTGATTAACTGTTCGAGGTTTATTATTTGCTGGTCTTTTGGAATTACCAGATTTCAGAGGATTCAGGCTTTTCACAACGGAAAACTTCTTCTTGTTTCGGTCCTTGCGCGATCACCTCTAGCTCCAGCAGATATGGGGCGTAGCGTGCACACCCGTATAACCGGCGCAGCTAGTATAACCACCGCTGACGGCCGCACTGCACTGCGAGCTTACGTTGTTTGTATCGGTAATACTCATAGAGATGTGGAGATGGGAGATATAGCGCCATCTTGCAGCGAATAAGCGTACATTTGTTTACAATATGGCAGCTTCTATTCACCAAAAAATTCAAGCGAAAAATCCTGCACGCTAATCTAACTTCCATAGTTCCATTTCATTGGTTTCAGATTTAAAAGTTGAAACTCAATATTGTGTGAAAGGCATAAAGGAAAAGATAATCTTTATGTTATAATTCCACGGGGGCATTTTTTTAGTTTTGCAATCGCCCCTGTGAGCCATCTGACGGAGGCGATTATGTAGCTCACGGGGGCGAATCGCCCCCATGTATTTTGAGCCTTGAATGTCAGGCAATATACCATCCCATGTCATGATAAACAAAGCTATTATTTACCTTTTGGTTTATCTTTAGGAATTCAATGTAGGAATCCTCAGTAGGTCTGAGGAACACCAGAGCATTGCCTTTGTTACCAATACGGGCTGTTCTTCCGCATCTATGTACAAAGGCACTGCAGAGAAGGAAGAGATAGTAAATGGGAAGGATTTGAGGATTAGGTATGAAAAATATTCATAAAATATAGGGATTTTCAAGATTGAAAGAACTTACTTACGCACCACATATATTATAGTGCTATCTGTTGAACACAAAGCTCAAGACAACTTCTCTATGGAAATTGCCCATTATAATCATTGTATTCAAGTAGCTGAAAAATAGGCTCATAATTTGTTCTACTTGCACAGAAACTTTAAAAATATACTTTTCTTTATAATACCGGAAATCTCATTCTCTTTTTATTACCGGTACTTTTTATATATGATCATCTGAAATGTCAAATATACTCATTTTATACCAACTTTATAATTTATCAGACACCACAACATTCATATTCTTGCAGCCACAGTAAAAATATAAATAAACCAGTAAAACAAACTCTACCATCATTGACTATTCTGCGAGATTTTAATTTGTTATTCTCAAGACCTACACAGGTCAAAATGTGGCCCAGATTCCTCCTTGTTTACCCATCCAGTGTACATTTCACAGCCCGCTAAAATTCATCACTTGTCAATTTCTTCCTGCTTGAAAGTACATTTCACTCTTTGATTGACAGGTTGGAATGTGGCATGCAGATCCACTTGTAGATTTCTTGTTCATTTCATGGCACTTAAAATTCCCTGCTGGTGAATTACATGCACATCCTGTGCTACAGGTGTGGCATGTAGATTCCAAGATTTTTGGAGTAGTATTGACAATGACCTTTCAAAAAGTGGCATATATATTTATAGCCTTTCACTATGAACATGACGGACAAAGAAAGTGGACAAAATATACAGTTCCTCAGGTAGACAAAGGAACATCCCTTCACTGCTATTATGTAAAATGTGTAGAACAGGTGAATATGCATGTGACACCTGTTCTACACATTTTTACATAATAGCAGGGAAGGGATGTTCCTTTGTCTAACTGAGGAACTGTATATTTTGTCCGCTTTCTTTGTCCGTCATGTTTATAGTGTTTGTTGCTTTCTTTCACACTAAATATTAGTTGTTCATAAATTGTCAACTTATCATCTATTTAACCCAAATCATAGATATTTTTTTTCTACATAATCAAGAGGATATAGAGGACTAAAACCAATCTAGCAGAATAATCATTATCATCAATAAGAAAATTTGAAGAGAAAACAAAGGAAAAAAGAAAGAGCATCCCGCACTGCTGGAGGAGCTACACGGGGCCCGATTGGGCCACCAAAATATGACTTTTATACATTTATACAAAGATGGAGCATCAGAAAAGGGGCAAGCAGAAGTCCATCATCAGTTACTTCAAGCAAAAGCTCCAACCAAACCAAGATTGACATAGGGCTTCCCCTAGGACTGCAAAGGGGACAACTTCAACTTTGAACACTTCCGTTTGTCATGGTTACAACTACAGAACAGTAACATGTGGTTCTCAAGAATACTCTTTAGAGCCATTTTATAGCTCAACAGTTGGGACGAGTAAAGATGGCAAGCTTCTTTGGTTTGGAGAAACCTTCCTACGATGGCTCCAGGAGGATTCATTGGCACACTACGCAGTAGAAATTGTTTGAGTTTGGGAACCTTCCTTGATGGTATTTGTAAACAATGTCTAGCAAAGAATGATGCATTCCGTACGAGAGTAGGAAAAACAAAGGTCGATCCATTCTGGATTAAGAAAAGAAGGAAAATGGCCAAAAATCTCATAGAAGAGGAGCATGGCCGCATAAATAGATTCTTGACTAAAACAAGTCTTGAACTGAAAAATCAACAATACAGACAAAACGTCAGCTTAGACTTGAAGCTTAGGATCTGGAGAGGCAAGACCTCTGAGTGTTAATGTCTTAGAGCAGCCGCAGCAGCTAGCCTGCTAGGGGTTTGGTGGCTTCAGCTAGGCCAACAGAGTTGGGGGACGGCAGCATGTTTGGGCAGCACCTTTTGAAACTGGGCGTGGCAGTTTCTTGTGTTTCTAGCTTGCACCAGAATCGTCTGTACTGGACACGGGCTGCTCCCATGCTCCAAGCTCTCTTGTCACCAGTTAAACTATGGTGTTAACTACGGCGTTAACCATGGCATAAACTTCAGCGTAAACTTCGATGTTAACCAGGATGTAAACTACGGTTTAATCCATGGCGTAAACTATGATGTAAAGTCGACGTAACTCCCATGTGCACTCCAATACTTGAGGTGTCGGGTGTACAGTAGTCCGGGAGACTTTGACCACATTAGATGGTCAACGAGTTGACTTCTGGCTTAAGATTCAGGTCGCCAGACTTTCACTTCGGAAATTAACAGGCATGATTAGATCTTCAGTTTCAACATTAAAAATAACTGCTCTACATTTAAAAAAAATTATATGTTACTTACAAAATAACTTGAAGATACATTGTTTATAACAATCCACTAGATCAGTATCATATGAAATTATTAGAATGTGTGGTTGACTTAATGTATGTATTTTGTTGACTATAGGGCCCCGCTCACAAGCTTCTACAGGGGTCCTTAAAGGCTAAAACCATTCATTTAATGATGTAATCATCAAGTTAATATATTTTGATTAATGTACTATTACTAGTCTCTTTTTTATGTAAAAGATTATATCATGTTTTGTGTGGTTTTGAATAAATGAACTTGAACTCGACTTTTGTAAAAGATTTTTTTAATTGAGATTTTAAAGAAAAACTCAGAGTTGACTGGATCTTACCTTGCACTGCTTGGAGGATCGTACTGAAGAACCCAATGAACTTCTGGGATATCAACCCCTCTAGCCATCACATCAGTGCAAACTAGAATTCCACTGGAGAAAGCAACATTTCGTTTGTAGAGATAGCAAAAAATGAAAATTAGGCTGAGAAACATGAAGATAAAATTACATGTAATAAATAACATTTTTCACACAAAATGATGAATCGATCAGAGTGAACATTAATTATTAAGACATTTACTGTTTTTCATAAAATAAAACATATAATAAAGACATGTTTTAAGGATGAGCAATAAATTTAAGATATAACTGGAAAAAGATATTACTTCACTTTATTAAGATGGCTTATGTTTAAGCATATATTTGAATGATGAATACAAATATTTTTTGGATTGGTTGTATCAAATGTAAATGTGAATTTTTGTGCTGGCTACAAAAATAGAAATTGCCAATTGGGGCAAAGATACAGGGAAGAAAATTAACTAAGATGGCATTTTCGTAGTACTTTCAACATTACATCAAAGTTGTGCTCATATGAAATAATACCAAAACATTAAATTTTGCTACATGTCTCATAATATGAAGTTTTCCTTTAAAACATATTCACACAATTAATATTTAATTAACTATAGTAAAAAATGTAATTACAGATCATAATGTATAATTACCTAGCATAAATCCCAAATGATAAAATAATTACTTCTGCATTATAAACCATTTAATAGGAACTAGAAATTAAACCAAGGGTTACCCCTTTTCTAACCCTTAACCTTATCCTAATCCCAATGGCTAATTATGGTGAAGGGGGGAGGGGCCACTATTCTGAAATGTTTGTTTACCTTGTTAGCTCTCTGAACTGATTGAAAACGGAGTTTCTCTTCTGCTTCATCTTGCCATGTAGTGAGAGGATAGTTGTGTTTCGTACTAGAGCTTGAAGCACTGATGTAAAGTACTCTACACACGCACATGTGCTGAAGAACACCATGTGTTTCTGGTCCTGAAAATGAATAACAGTAAGAATTATATTTGTAATATGCTGGTCATTTTAAAAAAAATAGTTCAAGGTATAGACCAGTTTTGGAAATGCCCCCCTCTCAAAAAAAGAAATGGAAGCTCTTATTAACAATCATATGAAAGAATGTGTTTGACTAATACGTGATGATACAACTTTTGCTGGGAAACTGACTACTACTTGATATATTTGATATCTATCCGGCCTGGATAGATATCGCGAATGCACTTCAACATGGAACATTTGGGCATATATTTCTGGGTTTTTTGTTGTTGCGAATTTAGGTTGAAGTATTGCCATCTAAACCTCTGAAGGCAATATTTAAACAATATTGAATGGATATTTTGCATCCAAAACCCTTGAACCGCAATTTTACCACTACCGGTATTTACCTTTAACCTTTCATTAAAAAAAAGAGGAAGATTTCAGTAGACCTGCCAAAAGTAATTCTCTTGAAAGATCATCAATTCTGAAATAGAAGCAACAGTATGCTTCTATTTATCATTCATTTGAAATCAGAACCAATACAAAATAATTAAAAGTAAGGAAAACATGTAGCTTTCTTTATGCTAATGCATGGATGAGATTGTATGCTTTTTGATACAGTAAAATTAATAACAAATGTGTGGCACTTAACACTTGGTTGTAATGATATAAAGTCTAAATTTCATGCAAAGGAACATTAGTTACCGGCTGAAATTTTAATGGAAACTTGTTGAGGCCGATCATGAATTAGATAGGTAATTAAATAGGTAACACTAGAATGACTGGATATATGTGTTATCAAAGGTCAATGCCATCCAAAAATCTTATGAAATACTTTTTTTTAATTTTCTCTCCCTTTCTAATTGTCTTTTGACCAATACATCGTGTCATGAACTTTGTATGCATGCTCAAATTATTTCAAGCATGTTTCTGAAATTAAATACTACTGCATTTTACTTACTCTGTATTTCCTAAGGAAAGCAACCATCAACCTAAACTTCTCATCACTTGGGCTTATCTGTGAAATATAGAAACAGAAAGGGGAAAAGAGAGAGAGAGAGAGAGAGAGAGAGAAAGAGAGACAGAGACAGACACAAAGTTGAAAGACAATAAAAAAGGACAAAAGGTATGAGCAACACAGGTACACGATTGGAGTAACAACAAATGAAATGCTACAAAGTGTCATTTGAAAGAGTTTTACATTAAAATAACTGGAGCATCAAAGTCATCTTGAATTAGGTTCAAGCAATGCTTTAAAGGGATCCGGTAACTTTGTCTTAGATCCTTTAGAAATAATCCTTGATTTAGCTCATGCTGCAATGATAATTATAAACCTTTAGGTCAGTCAGGAACTCCATGACTTTTACAAGCCGATCGCCTGTCTGATTATCAAGATATTAATGATTGGAATTACAAATTTTGAAAACCGTTCGCTGAACGGTTTTCATAACACTACAGTCTATTGGGGAAAACGAGTATGGTAAAACCGGTCACTCAAAGATTTTTACTTTTTTGAGGCACTTCTCGATCATTTTGAAGCGCGATTTTTTTAGAGCTTCAATATTACACCATATCACAGACACTGGTAACATGTAGGACCGTGTATCTCAGATTTAACATTGTTAAATGATCCCTTTAAGTTCTTGGATAAAGAATGGCACATGTATATTTGCACAACAATCACACAAAAGTGTAATTTTAAAATCAAATTTAAACCATATATGATTTCTATTGATCATATATATTATAAGATTAGCAAAAAAAATCAATAAAATTGAAATGTACTCACCACATAGTAGTTTGTTAGAGTTAGAGGTGTTCTTCTCACATGCTGTACAAAAAGATGACAAATAAACAAGAAAGAAAAAAAGGATAACACAAATCATACTTCTCCATGGAAACATAAATACAGAAAATATGATCATACCCTCATAACGGTATTCTGACCATGCTAAGTGCACAATGGATAGAAAACCCATGCCTTGAGCTGCTGATCACAACATATCATTGATTTCCAGTACATCATGAAACTTTTTGTCTGTCTATACACTTAAAACTTTGATGTTTGTCTACAAACACTATTGTTTCTTCCATTATGCATCATATTGCAAAACATTCCAATTAAAATGCTACATTTACATTTGTATGTAGGAGAGAGATCATATTAATATCATCATACCGAAAAACAATTGATTGGAGATTATTAAGACAGTATAACTGACATTATAACTTTGCTCATAGTTCATTTACACTGTAGGATAACAATAATTTTAGTCATTTAGCTGCAATATATTGCCTGAATTCAGAATAGAATTTATTTTCAAGTAATTCAGTCTGCAAATGAGGTTTCAACAAAATACTGCAGAAATATATATCATACTTAAGATATTAAAAAGAAGATAGAATTATACACGGAGATAAACTTACAGACGATGAACTGTTCTTTTCTTTGACGACAATTCTGACAGGATTTCTGAGCCCCGCCCTGATTAGAGCTTCGACTTCCTCCGTCTGTGTTGCGGAAAACAGACCTGTGCGTCTCTGTTTGGGTAGGTAGCCCAAGATTGTGTTGATGCTATAAGAAATACAAATATACAGAGAGAATGAGCAATAAACGATCTGAAGATCACTAGTTCATGCTTTGCACATGGTAAACTATGACCTCAGATGACCTTTGACCTCATTTCTATATGCAACATGTATATCTCTATGACTTGACAGGATCCAACTTACATATAAAATCATGATTTACATAATCCTACTGCAGAAAGTTGTCTGAGGAAAAATTCTCCATACATCTCAACTATGTTATAATGCCAATGGAGCAATTTACTGCAAAAAGATGTATATGCATTACAAATGTCTTTCTAGTTTTTCCACAGGGCTATGATGGTGACATGATTTCCACACTTAAAGCCTATCTGCACTAGTTTGGGCAGGAGGAATTAGACCTCCCTGCATGGTCACTGACAGGTGGTCATCTCATCAAATCAGCTGTCAAGTAACATAAGAAAAAGGGGACCATGGGGGACCAACGGTCACTGATTAGGCATTGTTTGCTATATAGAGGGCGCAAGTAGCTATAAGTAGTGCAGTGGGGGCTTTAATATATTTCTAATCACTCATCATCACTGCATATTTGGAACGTAAATTAATGGAAAAGACCCTCAGGTATCATTTTCAAAGGTTGTTGCTCTTCTTGAAAGGAACATTTCTTGGGGAGCATCCAGGGCTGCGTTTCATGAAACCGTCATAAGTAAAAGTTCACAGACATCCCATTGAAGCGCGTGTTAAACTTAACACATGCATTTCAATGGGATGTCTGTGAACTTGTACTTATGACAGTTTCGTGATACGCTGCCCAGTTGCATAAATACCTTTTAGTGAATCCCATGTCCAGCAATCGGTCAGCTTCATCTAAGACCAGAACTTCCAGAGACTTGACCATGGCTGGTAGACTGATCCCTGTCGTGGGCCTCTCAAACATGTCCTCAAGACGACCTGGTGTGGCGATGAGGATGTTGGCTCTACGGGAAGGGGACAAAAGAGAAATACAATTTGCTTAAAGGTATAGACTGGTAGTGGTAAAATTGCAGTTCAAGGGTTTTGGGTGCAAAATATCTGTTCAAATTGTTCAAATATTGCCTTCAGAGGGTTAGATGGCAATACTTCAACCTAAATTTGCAAAAAAGCAGAAATATATGCCCAAATGTTCAATGTTGAAGTCCATTATCGATATCTATCCAGGCCGGATCGATATGATAATTTACCAAATATATCAATTAGTAGTAGGCGGTTTCCCGGCAAAATTTGTATCATCACGTATTAGTCAAAACATATTCTTTCACATGATTGGTGATAAGGGTTTCTATTTCATTTTTAGAGAGGGCCGTTTTCAAAACTGGTCTATACCTTTAATCTTCACAAAATAGTTAATACGGAAACGAAATGGGTTACCAGCAGGGTAGACCAAGGTATTTCCATCCAACACTTTCTTCAAAAGTAAAAGTATATAATAGGGATAAGGCTGACATTGCATTTTAGGTTTTATTTAGATTTAGGTTAGGTACAATGTTGGATCCAGGGCCGAAGTTAGGAATTCAATAAGCGTAAGAAATTGACCATGGCAGAACTATCAACAGAGAATATGTCATATGATTGGGTAAGTTATCAAAGAGATATTTACCCCTCTTGTAGTTTCTCAAGGTCAGCGAGAGGACTGCTGCCCCCTATCAGTAGGAGCTTTGTTAGGTTGGGCAGGAGACCACTGGTGAAATGTTCTAGGACCTCGTTGATCTGGTAGGCCAACTCTCTCGTTGGTGTGATGATTATAGCACCAACCTACATTGAATCAAGAACAAGTTGTTATGGTTCTCTCAAAGTACAGTACCTCTTCATAGGTGATAACAAGTAGAATTAACGTAACTTATAATACTGTTTATTACTGTTGAAGGCAGCAATTAAGATATGGACTAGATGATAGGTATTTTGCTTTTAATCTCTGTCACACAAAAAATTTGCTCTGCTCACATGGCATTTCTAAATGTGAATCAGCACTATAAAAAGGATAACAAGACAAATTTACTTTTTAATGTACCTACATGAACTTATGATTTGAATACTTAAACATAAGAGATTTCATGACTTTACGAATTTGGCTATTTTGGGCAACATCAGGTATAACAAAAAGTGAGTGAATTAACACAGATTTTTATAGAGCTGCATGATCTGAACAACAACTTTCCATGATGTTCTCCGTTGTTTGAGGATTTAGTTGAGATGTTTTCCAGGATATTGACAATTTCAATAAGTAACACAAGATTACAACTTAATATTTGATTGATTCAACATCATCCTTTTGTAACAATATACAAAATAATATGGCAGGTCCCTACCTCTTTTTTCTTCAATGGCTCTTCTCTTCTTTGTAGTATCTCTATGATAGGTATCACAAAGGCTAAAGTCTTTCCACTGCCAGTCACCTGTAAAGTTGCATGAAATAATGACTTTAAAGCCCATCTGCCCTAGTTTGGCCAGGGGGGATTAGATCTCCCTGTAAGGTTGCTGACAGGTGGTTATCTCATCAATTCAGCTCTCAATTAAAATAAGAAAAAGGGGATCATGGGGGACCAACAGGCACCGATTAAGCATTGTTTGCTATATTAAGGGTGCAAGTAGCTATAAGTCGTGCAGTGGGGCTTTAACCTTTACGAAAATGGCAATTTTGATTTTTGACCCAAGACATTTCAAATATTTGTCAAAAATTTGAAACAAGCTCTGTTTCAAGACCAAATGTTATTTTTGTTTAATTATGTTTATGGTTCTGCAAGAATTGGTTAACATTTTGTTGACAATTACATATCAAAGCTTAAATCCATACGTGTAATGTGGGTGATATTCAACTACATGATTGCTACTATAAATATTTACTTCTCTTGTGCCATAAAGGTTTGGGAAAGGGTATAAATGCTAAGTAACTAAGCACCACATTCACACCTTGACACTCAATGGGGAATGATGCCGAAATATTATGCTAGCATAGAATCGATGGAAAAGAAACAAAGACCAATGTAATAATAATATAATAATGAAACTGTGCTTATAAAGCACTTTCCACTGCAGTCTCTCAGCGATAATACGAACAGAATACTATGACAAACAATTACATATTAAAGTGACTCAGTAACATTGTTGAAGGTTGATGAAACAAATGCGTAAATTTTGTGTGAAATGTTAATTATTATATTCCTTTTACTGTACTAATCCTCTAACATGCAAAAAGTTGTCACTGTGCGACAAGTTTTTGAATTTTCCCAACCGTTTTTCGATGAAATTAAGACATACGACAGGTATTAAAAATATTTCAACACTTAAATGTCTGGAATGGTATACAGAGCCAATTTATTGCTTTGTGATGATTTACATTCACCTAAAATGTCATTAAATTGTAATATTATAGTTGGGAGAACTAAGGAATCGATCAGATCAGTTGTTCCAAATTTTTATCATTAATAATGGTCTGTTTTCACTCAAACTTTCAGATTATCTTTAATTGTACATCTGAACAATGTTACCAAGTCTCTTTAAAGTTTAAACAAAAAAATACAAATAAACCTACAAATTACAATACATACACACCAATATGGTGTATCTATCTTGAGAAGCAGTGGTACGATGACACATGCTCCAGCATCAATTTTACTCCAGGGTTAATTTTTTCAATTAACCAAATTTAATTTCAGACCTTGAACAAACATTATACCTAACCCTCAAGCTAACTCTTAAAGGCATCGTTTAACAATGTTAAATCTGAGATGCATGGCCCTACGTGTTATCAGTGTCTGTGATATGGTGCAATATTGAAGCCCTAACAAAATGATCATGAAGTGCCTCAGAAAAGTAAAAAAATTGTGAGTGACCAGTTTTACCATACTCATTTTCCTCAATAGACTGTAGTGTTATCTTGATAATTTGACAGGTGATCGGCTTGTAAAAGTCATGGGATTCCTGACTGACCTAAAGGTTTATAATTATGACTGCAGCATGAGCTTAATCCAGAATTTTGTTTCAGAATCTGAGGCAAAGGTACAGAGTCACTTTAACCTACATGTAACTTTAAATCCTATCGTGAGTCCTAGGAATAACAAAACAGTTTTGACGAAACAGATCCTGGAGGCTGGAGCATGTGTCGCCGGAGCTCATGTGACGTCATTAAGTGGGAATGCTACTTACCGCCTCTGCGGCCACATCCTTGTTCCCCAGAAAAAGTGGGATTGTTGCTGCCTGTTGAGAGAAATAAAAGAAATAGATTTTTCAAAAAGTGTTCAATGAAGCTAATTAATTTATTTCATTTTTAGGCAGGTTTAATAGGTGTCGTATCACAATCCTCCATCTCAATCCACTCAAGATAGTTTTGTTTACAGGTCAATAAGAGCGATTTGGACTTGTTTTGGGCAAATTGGGGGCGGAATCTGTCTTGCTGGGTGTCATGTTCGTAGGGTCTAGTATTGGTATTAGTATATACTACTTCTTCTTCTTCTGGTATACTCCTCAACGTTCCGTAAGGAACCAAGCGAGGAGGATGAGGGGGTGCGCCCTGTGCTTGTTTAGTTCTTATTGCTTGAGTCTTGGTTGCGGAAAAAGTTAGTTGCTTGGAGTTTGAAGTTGTCAATGTTCGTGGTCCTTTGGATGTCGGAGGGTAGTGAGTTCCAGTCCTTGATGGTACGTGGAATGTAGGAGTGTTTAAAACAATTGGTGCGGGTGGAGTATTGGATGAAGGAGTTTCCTGAGGTACGTCTGGTGGCTCGTGTAGCTGGACGCAGGTAGTCCGACACCGGCAGGGCCAAGTGCCCCCCCCCCAAGGCTTTGTGCAATATACAGACCCTCAAAACTTTCCTTCGAATTTTGGTACTGCGCCCGATTCCAGTCATCTTGAAATTGGAGTTGGCTGGAATCCACTACTGAGCAGAAACAAATAACAAGTAATAGCATACTCACAGTACCTGAAGGAAACACGATGGGTCTATTTAAAGCACGCAACCGAGGGGGAAAGGACTCAACACCCACCAGTGCCGATCCTACCACGCCGGCTTGATACACGCTAGCCCTCCATTACGGAGTGTGACGCGGTCTTAGAAAATACACGTGTTAAGATGGCGTCCACGAGTCCAACTCCTGCTCTCACCCTTCCAAAAAATGAAGGGGCAAATTGCACCAAAGTTCACAGTAATATCGACTCGAATTTTACTTCAAGTTGATCCAGAGACTTAAGAACATAAGATTTAATGGTCTTCACTCACAAACATTATTATTGGCAGTGCACCAGGATTCATGCACATGTATAGTAAATGAGACAAGTTGCTAGATGTGACTTCATAAAAAAAGAAGACAAAATCAGCACCTTTTCACAATGTGTCGGCCGCACAATAATTGAATTTGAATTTGAAATTATTTTAATCGAAACTCTAATATTCAACCGAATAAAAAAATACTCTTTTTTTCTATTCTCAAACGTTTCTGATTATACAGAAGTATAATTACAGTACATATTGCTGTCAATATCCAATGATAATTGTCACGGTTCACAACAAGCATACATTTCGACAGCAGTGGCACAACTAGACCGAATTTTCCGTCTCTTTCGTTCGTTAGCCTCTTATTGGGGTAGGGTCGGCCGGCTCTCTCTTTAGAGACGGAAGCCGTTTATACACATGTCCTTGCTAACGCCACGACCAGTTCTGGTCGTAGCGTTTTGCCCCCAAAATCCCCCAAAATGTCATTTTACCTCGTGCATTGATTATTTAAAATTAGGAGAAGGTTTTACTACCTCGGTTCCACTTACCAACTTGACTGTATAATCCGTTTAATGGTCCCTTTTAAGGAAATTACGGGTCTAAATTGACAGCCGTGTTGAAAATCTTGCAAGGTGTGTTAAACTCTCGCTGCCGGAGTCATCTAAATCAATCTCATCCCTTCTAGTCTACGCCGAAGGCAAAATGATTATGAAGGAAAAGCTGTGCGCCATCTACACGTTCGTAATGGCGTTATCAGTTTTTTTCTTCATAATCATTTTGCCTTCGGCGTAGACTAGAAGGGATGAGATTGATTTAGATGACTCCGGCAGCGAGAGTTTAACACACCTTGCAAGATTTTCAACACGGCTGTCAATTTAGACCCCTTAATTTCCTTAAAAGGGACCATTAAATGGATTATACAGTCAAGTTGGTAAGTGGAACCGAGGTAGTAAAACCTTCTCCTAATTTTAAATAATCAATGCACGAGGTAAAATGACATTTTGGGGGATTTTGGGGGCAAAACGCTACGACCAGAACTGGTCGTGGCGTTAGCAAGGACACAGTCAGACCGCAGCCGGTGCGAAAACCCTCTATTTTACTCAGCACGTAGGCAAGAATGTACGTGTCTTGCATACGTAATGAGTAGTGCAGACGGTCTTCCCGATCGGCAGTTTTTGCATTTATAATTGTTCATTTCTCATGAAATGGGTCTTATTTTAAAGATAAGAAGTTGCACTCTCTATATACTTATATGACAATCATGTTAGATATATTTTGGAAACAGATATTTCGCCTTGAAAATTGGGTTTTTCGACGATAAATCTATCTAAAGAGTAGGGCTGATTTTCACATAGAAATCATTCTTGCGTCAAGAAGATGTTATAATCAGCATAAAGCATAAATATTTTTCTTTACAATGATATCAAAATTATTTTATTTTACGCTGTACCAAAGTCAGGAACCAAAAAAAATCACGCTCATGTTTATGAATAATTAAAAAAAGTAGTCAACTTTGCCGATGTGATAATACAGCGTTCTGATTGGTCAACTACGTCAACTACGTCATATATGTTCCGCTTTGGTTTATTAACATTCTGAAAACAAGAGTTTAGTAACCTAGTTTTGTGGCGTGCGCCTGCAATGCACGTGCGCGTAAGCAGTCATGGCAACGATCTAAGGACCCTGGTTCAAATACGTTAATTGCTCTTCTGATAATTATTTTCTACAATATTTCTTTTTTAATCATTTTTCTTATTTTTTTCGACCAGTTTGTGGCGCGGCGGAGCTCCCTGGAGTTTAATAATCAGTTATACATTGTCATTGCTCAGACGGCGAGCGTGCACGAGTATGAAATCACACAATTTCGCGCCATCATAGAAAGAACAAATTGGTAATTTCCGGGTTTTTAGGGTCTTAATTATTATGATTATAAAGAAAACATGATTTTGCGTCAATTAGGTTTTGACATTATTTTGATCAGTGACTTTTCATCTTTCCAACGAATCTCAAAGTAAACAAATTAATTATGTACCAAAGTCAGGAACCAAAAGCGAAATTCCGGGTACAAAATAGCTGTTGAAATGTTACAAAAATAACGACCATAAAAGTGGTGAAAAAAGATTGTTTCAAAATTGTGAAATATGGCAAATTTCATATCAAACTGAAGCTGAAGATCTCTAGAGTAATTACCGTTGCGTGCTGCCATGTTGACTAAAGTTATCGACCACAAAAGCAGCTGTTTGTACACCCTTACAAATCTCACGGAAAATCTTGTGAATTTCAGCACACGTGAATGCACGAGATTACCAAAGACACGCTGAGTAAAAATCGGCTTTCAGCCTCATTAACGCGCGCGCTGCGGTCTGACTGGACATGTGTATAGACGGCTTCCATCTCTAAAGAGAGAGCCGGCCGACCCTACCCCAATAAGAGGCTAACGAACGAAAGAGACGGAAAATTCGGTCTATGGCACAACATGCAACAGACACTTCACAATCACAGTAGCAAACACAAAAAATCAATTAGTGGGACTACACTTACCTGAACGGGAGTCATTCTGTCAAATTTCAATTTCCTCAAACTCTTTTGCACGCAACGACTGAGTGGAACTGGTAACTCCTCCCATTTCCCCTCCATTTCAAGATGAAAGAATCAAAAACTTGACTGAAGAACGGCTACCTACTAAACTAGTTTTAACATTACATACGCTACACGTGCCGAGATTCATTCGTTCATGCATTCACTATACATGTACAGTACAAGGTCAATTGAGGTCACTCACATTCAGCGCAGCAAGTCCGCTGATTATATGCATTTTTTTCTTCCATGCATGTTGAATGCGATGACGACCACTGAACTTTCAATTTGATGGGGGGGGGGGGGGGGGGGTATAAGGCCTCTTTTTCTTGAATCATGCAAACCATTCCTTTGTGAAGGCTGTACTTAATTATAATTGTAAACCAGTACATTTTATTTTTTTGAAAATGTTCTCGATCTTTGAAACATTTCAAAATGAGTGCACATTTTATTTGAATATAGTTTTTGGTACAGTTTTGAAGCTAAAAACTTGTTTCGTGTGTTGTCAGCGGTGAAATTGTCGATGGAGCCCCCCCCCCCCCCCCACTGAGCGAAATATTGGTCGGCCGCGATTTTCAAATTTTAGGCCCCCCCCCCCCCATATCGGCAAATCCTGGATCCGCCACTGCCCCCCCCCCCCCCACTGACCGAAATATATATATTTCCAAATTGTCAAACACCCTCCCTAAAAAAAATCATACGTACGCCACTGGCTTTAAGGTTTTGCGAGACTCCCCCCCCCCCCGCCCGCCCCCTTCAAACTTCTTCAACCGACTGATTTGGTTGTGAAACACTATGTAAAAGGCCTTTTTATCAAATAAGCTTATTGCTACAAAATAATCCTTCTTATCGACTTGGGCGTGTATGTGCAAGTTCTCAAGATATAAGTCAATACCTTCGAAAGGCCATAACACGTAATATTATCATATTATTTAATAAAGGTATACAGCCATACTCAACGGAAAAGGGGCGTCGCACGACCGTTTCAAAAAGGAGGGGGTCGGGCGTAAAACTTTTTTTTTTGCAGACGACTTAGCCGAAATATACATGCACAACCAGTGGCGTAGACAGGTTCGTACACCTGGGGGGGGATGACTCAGGGGCGGATCTAGCTTTTTGCTAAGGGGGGGGGGTGACCAAAATAATGACGATGCGGAGCATCGTCCACGAGCCGCGAAGCGGCGAGCCGATTTTTTTTGGGGTGTTTATTTGAACCCCGTAAGTGATGTTTTCCTGGCATCTATTAACACAATGGAGACCATAAAAAGCAGTGCATGATAACGTCTTTTTAAATCAAGTAACAGTTAAATACACAGTTATATCCAGAGTTATCATGTGTTTGGTTAAGTTACCAGATGAGTTGAATATCTTCTCACAATATTTGCACTTGAAAGGGTTTCTCTCCAGCGTGCGTTCTTTTTTTCTTTTTTTTTCTTTCTTTTTTTTTCCTTTTTTGTTTGTTTGTTTTTTGGGCCGCCCAAGGGGGGGGGGGGTTTAAACCCCCTAAACCCCCCGTAGATCCGCGCCTGTTTAATCTCGTGGTTATCTTGTGGTTTCCAAACCACAAGATAACCACAAAATACTTTTAAGATTTTCTTTTTTTTACCGTCTGAATTGGCTTTCACCGTGTAAATGCGGCTAATAACAATAAACACAATTACAATAATGATGAGGATTATTATTATCATCATCATAATTATTATTATTATTAATATTATAATTGTTATCATTATTATTATTACTATATTTATCATCATTATGACTTATTAAGTAAGCAAATATCATTCCCCAAAACCTGGGGGGGGGGGGGGATGATTGTACATGCCATCCCCCTCATCCCCCCCCCCCGTTGTCTACGCCCCTGTGCACAACAAAAGTCCTCAGATTTCAATTGTGTCAACGACAATAAAACCGCATAAACCGGTTAATATGGATGTTCACATTTTGCCAACTGATGTTTTGAATATATCTTGAATGCTCTGAGCCCCGAAACTGGTAGCTAGCTACAGTTCTATAGAGCAGGGGTAAGAATGGCGCACATCAAGCATATATATAGGCCACCTCTTATTATCATTTCTTTTAACCGTGAGCAAAATAGGGGTGCCATAAAAATATTATTTTGATGTTCCCACGAGGCTACCTTTTTCGAGCCAAACAAAATTGAATGTAGTTGGTAATGCCATATCCAATCGCATTCCCGTAACTTCGCCCTTGGACCTTGGTCTAACGAAAGAAGTTCGTCATTAAACAAAAACCCACCATCAGAATCATTAGAGTCATCAGATTAAGTTGCATCATCATGAAGGGACTCAGACTGCTCGCGATTTTTCTCGCCTCTGTATGCTTCACTAACGCTAAATACGAAAGGTGAGTTCGACTAGTTTTGTTTAAAATGAGGAGAGCGACAACGAAATAGACAAGAATGGTTGTACACCAGAATTGCTTGGCCAGAAAAAAAGAAAAAATGTAAATCCTTATCACAACAATCTAATATTTTCTCTCTCAATGCTTATTGAATGTAGGGCATGTAAAGACAGGGATACAAATGCCACAAAATCGTCTTATGTTACCATATGGAAAACTTACGCGCATCTGCTCTGCGCCTCGTCGCTTATCCTGTTAAGCACGGGGAACGTACACCAAAAAAGCCATGTTTTGATATAATTGCTGGTATTACGGGAAAATGGAATTTTAAAAAAAAAAATCTTCGGACGGTTTCTTATAATTTGAAATGTCGTCTTAAAAATGATACTAAATTTGGGATTATTCTTTCAGGGGAAACGGTGGCACTTTTCCCCTAAAAGTTTTGACTTTTTCAGCCTGCCTATGGAGATTGCACTGTTTTTTCCCCTTTTTTGTCGGGTTTCGCTCAGTCAACCAGTCGGCAAATCTTACACGAGTGACGTATAAAAAATCTTCGGACGGATTCAGAAACCTTGACATCCCACCTTTACGTTGGTATAACGATTGTTTTCATTTGTGGAGGGGAAACGGTGGCAATTTTCCAACAAATAAAAGGTAGCTTTTCATAGTAAACCAAGGTGACTGGGATAGTGTAGCGCTATAGCTACTCACAACGAGTGCGCCCCGTACCGTACAAACAATGCACAGTATAGCTTCCGTGCAATCGCTGTAGAGGTCAGTGTGTGTATTTAACGCAGTGCGTACAGAGTGTGTGCGTTGCGCTCAAAATCTCGGAGACCGCATTACGCGCATCATGTCTATACATGCGCACCCGAATGGGTCATTGCACTCCAACTAGAGGGAAGTCAGTATAATCATTGGCAAAGGGAATGAGTTCGATTTCGTCTACGGTGTAATGGCAAGCCTCTGCTGGTGTAGTCTACCGTAATTTTGCATTTATTTAACTATAGGTGAGTTTCATTTCTAATTCTAGTTTGTTAGTGTTAGTAAGTAGTCAACGAGAGCAAGCGCTCGCACCCCTGCTTTGTCGCATTGAACTAGTCCGATCAGTGTACTTTCACGCAAGAGTGCACTTGAGCGCGCTCTCTTCGTTAAAGCGGTTGTTTAGTGCTGTATTCTTTTATGCGCGTTTAGGGCTAAAAGTTTTCCATATGGATTCAGAAGGACTTTTTCAGACTTGAGAAAGAATTTACCGCGAAACGAATTTATATATGAAATGCAGATGGCAAGTGTGGAGAGTGGTACCCGACAACGATTCACACAGAACATGGCTGAGACAAATGGAATCGAATCTTGGAGATGTGGTAAGTTTCTTTTAATTTTTTTCCCCCAGCATATGCCATAACAAGACTATGACCCCCTAAAAGATAACAATAATAACATAAAATGGAAAATATAATGTAAAAAACGTACATTATAATATACGTTCTACCCGTTTTTCGAAATATCGAGAACATTGTTTACAAGTACGTGGATAAATTACAAAAATTGATGTTATTTTGCATAAAACAATGGCAGAATTTATCGCAATAAAATGACTGGATTTTTTTCTTCTCATTCTCTAGCTTGACTTCTGGTCGAGTATTTCCAAGATACCTGGCGAAGCAGTCGATATCATGGTCCCGCCCCTATTCCAGGGCACGCTCCCTGACGTCATGAAGAACATGGGACTGCATATAAGGTCACCATCTCTGACGTCGGTAAACTCATAGCCAATCAGATGTCTGCGATTAATGAGAGGCGGGATCGCGAGCCACGGATAAGCTCATTGGCGGACTTTGATTATAACGTGTATCATCCATACGATGAGGTATTGATGCGAATGTTGAATGGCACATTTCATTAATCAATAATCATTATTAATTTATTGGAGGATTCGGTTTATTAATTATTAACCTCACCGTGCACCATTTTAAATTTCACTATGCGTAGGCCAATTACACACAACCATATACAAAAATGTGCCCAATGTTCGATTGAGTACTGGGAAGAGGTGTTATCATTGTTATTCTGCAAGTGCGGAAGAACATCAGATAAAAAATGTTCCCTGAAAAGCATGGCTCTTTAAATGCTTTCATATTCTAAATAGGGCATGTACCAACATAAAAATCGGGACGGATTTTTATGCCACATTTTCTTGTAGCCCCATATACATCTTTCTGTGTACAGTGCTTGTAACTTTACCAAGACTGGGCCAAATTTCTTAACATTTTGATGATTCCAGACCCTTGCAGTACACACCAATACTTATATGCTAGATGATCAATCTTTTCTGATCGATTCCACATCGTTTCTTTCACAATGCAATTGCATGACCAGAACTAAACTTTATCTGTAATGGTATATTTTGTTTTCTTGTCAGCTATTTTCAAAGTTGTCCCCATTTGTATCAACATCATTTTAGATTCAGCAGTGGGTGTCTGACATAGCAGCAGAGTATTCTGATATCATCTCACCATTCTTATTGGATTACTCCTACGAAGGGCGAGCAATCAATGGATTCAGAGTGAGTTTAAACATTACTCATTATTGATTTAGTTTGATTCAAATCAATTCAAAGTATTTGTTTTCTTCCAGCAATTTCTTTTCCATACCATGAATTAATAAATGTATACATAGGCCTACATGTATATAATGACATAATCAGTTAAGCATAGCAATAGTTTTAATACACAAAAGACGGCGTACTTCCTAAAAGCATTATGCTTTTGTTGGATACGCCTCATAAAAAGCAACCTAAATACAAATATAAGACAAAAAGAAATATATAAGAGGAAAGGAAAAGAATAGAAAGGGGAAAGAGAGTGAAAGAAAGAAGTTTTGAAAGAAGTACTGCAACAACGCATTGCATAATCAACATGTCAAAGTATTACGACTGTGAGTCTATCCATCGATCAGGGCAAATTCAAATTTTCATTTATGGATAGATAAAACAATGAATAGATCCTAAACGTATGAAATTCAAGGTTAATTCTAGAAAATCGTGTCGCAACTATATTGTTCTTTTAGCTTTGACATTGATTAACTTTTAAGAAATCTAAAGAGATGTCAGATAGTTTGAGACACAACTTTAAGATGCAAGCCAGCTAAAATCATGCGTTGTGAAATACTAAAATGTATAGTATTTTTTGCACTATATTTTTCCTCTTGGTATTCCATTACCAAATTAAATTACATTTTATGAAAAAGCTTAGCGCTTCACGATGCTCATCCTCAAGTAATTAAAACAGACTATGATACATTTTTTAAATTTCATTTCTTTTCTCAGATCCGAGGAACTGGAAGCCAATCTGAAAACCCAACTGCGGTATGGTTTGAGGGCGGTATTCATGCTCGAGAATGGATCTCACCAGCTACTGTCATGGGATTCACTCAAAAGGTAGAGAGAGAGAGAGAGGGGGAGAGAGAGAGAGAGAGAGAGAGAGAGAGAGAGAGAGAGAGAGAGTGTGTGTGTGAGGGAGAGAGACAGAGAGAGAGAAAGATAGAGAAAGAGAGAGAGAGAGAGAGAGAGAGAGAGCAAATTGTGCATGGGTCAAAGGGGCAGCTGTGGGAAAGAACATCCATACATTTTGAACAACTTTTACTTTTCGTAATGTAACAAATTTATGCATATGCCTTTGTGATGCGCCTCGAAGCCCTCGATACGAACTATATCATGCACCTGTTACGAATAAATTTAACTCAATAGAATTTAAATTACAAACATTAGTTACGTCTTACCTAACAACGCGTAATATATTATATGCAATTTGCATTGTGACTATTGATATACTTATTATTCGTCACAGGTGAATGAAATAATTCGTATCGAGGCATTTAAGTATAAATCTGCATCATTACAAAATGGCCTATTTGGACACATTCTTATTTAAATGTCTAATGTTTAAACATGACCTGTGATTTGTTAACACCTCTTGATGCATACCTCTGTTAATTGTTATTAAGACCCGATTCATATCGATTTTACCCCTGTATGATTATGTCTATAAAATAATCAGCCCATAAATACTTAAATTTAAAAATATACATAATAAGTAGAGAACTATAATCAACTAGCAATCTCTGTGCTAGTTTTAACCAATTTTAACACCTAACTAACTGGTTTTAAATGCAAGATAGATTTGTTGAAGAAGCGCGATGTAATTGGGAGAGTTATCTTTCAAGTTTCTCTAGCAGGGTCTCGCATCCGAAGTCGGACGCGAGTGCCCAATAATCAAAAACAAAGTCAGAACTTTTCATATCCTTTATTTTCATTTCAATATCCATTTGTCATGTTTGGCAAGTTTTTTTTAAAGTTTTTTTTAGATAGGAAAATCTAGAAATCACCACCGACAAAATTACTGCAGTAGGCCTAAATAGAAAATGTCAATCATAAATCATTGAGGTGGAATTTTACGCAATAGTTATTGCATCACATTCACTCGATTTTATTGGTTGATAAGATATAAGAAAAGACAAGCGTAAAGTTCATATATTCTGGATTCAATTCAATTCAATTCAAAGTTTATTCAACACTCTTCATAAAAACATTTAAAACATACAAATACAGAATGGAGTTATAAAAAAACAAGAAAGTGATAACAAATACAATGGCAATTTATAAGAGCATTTGGGATAGGCAGAAAGGAGGGATTCCTTATATAAAAGCCTACCCCTAAAAACACACATACAGGAAAACGAGAACAAAAGAACAGAACAAAAAACAAAGAACATACTAAAACTTACTATCATGCACGATCAGAGTAAAAAATAAGTGTTAAAATTTGCCCATGCTATTAATACTGATTATTATACTTATTTAACAGAAATTGTTTATATTTAATTTTGAAAAGATTGAGAGTTTTGCATTTTTTGATTTCCTGAGGTATACAATTCCATTATAGGATAAACATTATGGCAAGTCCTACCTATAACACGTAGTATATGCAATTTGCATTGTGACTATTGAAATGCAATTATTTGTAACAGGTGAATTAAATAATTCGTATCGAGTCATTTGAGTATAAATCTGCATACATTACGAAAATGGCCTATTTAGACACATTCTTATGTAAATGTCTAATGTTTAAACATGACCTGTGATTTGTTAACGCCTCTTTATCTTGTTATGCAGACCTCTATTGATTGTTATTAAGACCCGATTCATATCGATTTTACCCCTGTATGATTATTTCTATAGAATGTAATCAGCCCTTGAATACTTGGATTTACAAAAAATATATAATAAGTAGGAAAATATAATCAACTAGCATTCTATGTGCTAGTCTTATCTAGTTTAAACACTAACTAACTGGTTTTTAATGCATGGTAGATTTGTTGAAGAAGCGCGATGTAATTGGGAGAGTTATCTTTCAAGTTTCTCTAGCAGGGTCTCGCATCCGAAGTCGGACGCGAGTGCCCAATAATCAAAAACAAAGTCAGAACTTTTTATATCCTTTATTTTCATTCATTTCGATGTCTATTTCTCTTATTTGGCAAGTTTTTTTTAGATAGGAGAATGTAGTAATCATCACCGACAAAATTACTGCAGTAGGCCTGAATGAGAAATGTCAATCATAAATTCTTGAGCTGGAATTTTACGCGATAGTTATTAAGTTAAATTCACTCGATTCTTTTTTATTCATAAGATTTAAGAAAAGACAAACCTAAAGTTTTGATATTCTGGATTAAAGTGTTTCATCTACTTTTTGATAAGTACACAGTCATGTTATCCTAAGTAACCGTATATACTAACAATTCATAAATGATTCTCAACACATCAGTTTAAAAAGTTAAGACAAATAATCATTATTAGACAAAAATGAGTGCAAACACTTTCCAAAAATTTAATCAAAAGCAATCTAATTACCCCGTTTGTATATTACAATCATAAACAAAGATACTCGCACATGTCACTGGATGAGAGACAAGGCTTTTGCCATTAACTTAGATTGATTTTTTTTTCTCGAAAGTCTTTCCGATCATGTTGGAAAGAATTTAAATTATTTAAATATAAATTAATGTTTTTTTTTTTTGTGTATAAAAATTATTATTTTGCGATATAATGTCTTGACACAAAATAGCTTCTTGACGACTACAGAAGTGGAGACGTCCTGGCAACGAACATGCTTGACAACATAGACTGGTACATTGTTCCATCTCTCAATGTCGACGGCTATTCATACACATGGGGACCTGTAAGTATTGATATCAATCTTTTTCTTTTTATCAAAATTCTATATTTTCTAAAATAAATTGTACAATTTCTTGTTCTGATCTGCTGATACATCAAATCTTATTCTATGATTTGGAATGGAAACCGTTTTCGTGGAAATATGACTTAGCACTAATTTTCATTGCAGACATAATTCTTTGTTTGATTTCTATCATATAAATATAGGATGATCTATGAGAAGGGGAAGGGGAGGGCTTCCATCCGGGGGGGGGGGTGGGGTAATCAGATTTGGTTTGGACGGGGGTGTACCGCTGAAGCCTCGAACTCCCTACCC
The DNA here is from genome assembly GCA_035222895.1 of Strongylocentrotus droebachiensis. Lineage (NCBI taxonomy): Eukaryota > Metazoa > Echinodermata > Echinoidea > Camarodonta > Strongylocentrotidae > Strongylocentrotus > Strongylocentrotus droebachiensis. Next base: position 14,852 of record JAVYIG010004774.1, on the reverse strand, counting down.
ATTTTTAAGGGTCATTTTAGTTTTTTTCCGAAGTAAGGTCTTCCATAAAGGGGTGGGGGGAAGTGCCACCCTCTGGAGTCTCTCATAACAAAAATGTCGTCACAAACTTTTACTTATTTCGAACCTCGTCGGCAAATCGCGGACCTTTTCTCGGCTGGTTGGAATTTTTTTGGCCCTTCGGAAAGTTTGCTCTGACCCCCCCCCCCCCTAAATTAGGAATGGTCTGACAACACCCCTCATGGTCAGAACTTAAATGTTGTTCTCTTATTCCAACGTAGGACCGTTTGTGGAGGAAGACTCGTTCACCGAACCAGGGCTCCTCCTGTACAGGAAAGGATCCGAACAGAAACTGGGCATTCGAATGGGGAGGTTGGTATTTTCTTAAATCTCGTTTCACTGACAAGAAAGGATTGTGAGATATAGGGTTCTTGTCAGTAAGGGGTTGTCTGGGGTGCCAAATTCTTTTTCCTGCGAGGGGAGAGGGGATTGCTGTCCGGGTGACAGTATGGGATTCTACGCCTTCTTACAGCTTTCATTATGCTAATTGATCATGTGCTGTTTTCATATTCATTGAATAGTCAGTAAAAAGCGGGAAAAAGACAGGAAGATAAAGGCAGTGGGGGGGGGGGGGGCGTCCGAAAACGATATCTTAATCCTGGTATATTCAATGTAGGAATATACACATAAATGACATGTTCGCTCTATATACAGGCGCTGGTACCAGCCCTTGGCCGTGCTCAGACAAGTTCCACGGTCCGAATCCACTCTCGGAGCCCGAGGTGGCTGCTGTGACCAGGTTCTTAAGGGAGCGCAAATCAGAGGGCCAGGACTTCATCGTCTTCATCGATTGGCACAGCTACTCCCAGAAGATTATCGCACCGTGGTCGTATAAGTCCGTTGGTACGCGCACCGAGGACTACGATGACCAGGTATACATCATGATCTCGACGACGAAGCAGAGAATGCCCCCTCCTCCCACTTTTAACTTACCACCCCTTTTCAATGTTTTATGTATCATTGTATGGAGATTTTTCTCAGTAAGCCAACAAAGAAATACATAAGAAAATGTAAAAAGGAAGAAAGTTTGAAAAAAAAGTCCATAAGACCCCAAAAACAAAGAAATACACAAGAAAAGATAGAAAGTAAAAGAAACATGTTGGTATGGTGGGTCGCCGGTCCATTGAATCCGCTAAAAATAAAAGTGTCTAAAAGGTTCACGAGACTGTCAATGTCGGTCTAGTGGGTTGTCGTATGTCGGTCTCGTGGACAGTTGGTCTTACGGCCTTTCGGTCTATTGGGATGACCCCCATCTAGTTTCAATCAAACGGAGGCCTATATCTTAACCATAAATATCAAAACACGAACAGAGTTTGGCCAGCGTAATTCGGCCCACTGAAACAGAGTTAGCCAACCCTGTTTCTGAATGGTATACCCACTTCGGTCTCACAACTAAAACACAGTATACAAACAGATAACAACATAACACCATTGCCAATCTTGTGGTGTGCATTAGGATATTTTAAGCGGTCGGATTAATGCCGATAACCTGATAATCGTGTTGGAGTTATTTCTTAATGCAATTTCTACCTATTTTATTTTCAGATGGCCTTTGCTAAGGCTGTCGCAGATGCGATCAACGGTGTCCACGGCACAGTGTTTACCTATGGAGCCGGGGCAGAAATCATGTGTAAGTGTTTGATATTTACAGAGGAATAATTAATTTTTTTCCATCAATATTGATATATCACAAATACCAAAGTGCTACAAAATAATGTTGATCAAACGAAGAAAAAAATCTTTTCTAATTTGTCGTAATTTCAATTCTGTTTATGATTAATGTAAGCTTCGTATGATAATATTCTCTCTCTTGGTTTGTATGTAAATATTTCTTGTTTATGCGCTGTATATAAAAAGGGGCCTTATAAATGCAATTTTATTATCATTACATCAGCAACAGCATATGACTTTCTAATTGAAGAATTAGTATAGAGAAATCGACTGCTACGAGAGGACTGTCTGTTTTTCACGCTCAAGGCAAATTTGCCTCCGCTGCTATCACCTATAAAGTTCTAGTGAGACGTGTATTCGGTCCGTATTTCATCAAGGTATAAGATAGTTACATAAACAAAATCATTTGTTTTAGAATCAATATAATCATAAATGTTCCCCCCCTCTCTCTCTCTCTCTCTCTCTCTCTCTCTCTCTCTCTGTTTCTCTCTTTTTGATCTTTTCAATCATCAACATTGTTAACGTTGTTCTTTTAATTTCCAGACGCGGCGGCAGGATCGAGCAAGGACTTCGGTTACGCGGACTTCGTCGCGATGGGCGAAGATACGGACGGCGGCCTCGGCTGCAAGTATTCGTACACCATCGAGCTCCGAGACACGGGCGAGTACGGACAGCTCCTACCGGAATGGCAGATCCAGCCCGTCTACGAGGAGATCTACGCTGCCGTGCGCGCCATGGGCGACCATATCTTGAGAGAACTGGGTTTCATCGCATGAGCTGGAAATAAAGAAGCCTCGGTCACAAATGCCATTACGAACTGCTACGAACGCCGTACGAACGATTTTCAGACAGTCGAAATTCGGGAAGAAAATGGAAAAACAGGGAGATTCCTACGGAATTATCGTTCGTACGAACCTTTGTGACCGTATCATAATGAATGAATGAATGGATGGATGGATGAATACATAAGTGAATGAATAAATAAATGGATGAATAAATAGATGAATAAATAAATATGTTTAAAGCGAATAAATTATTTAAAAAACACACAACTAAAGTGTCGAGTTTGTCACCATTCAAGTTACAACGACTTTTAAATAGGATATCAACATCATATTGATTTGTATTAGATCATATAGGTGAATGTTATTACCGGCGTAGATAAGCCGAGCCATGGAGGGGCAATTTTCATGGGGGAGGAGCAAGCCAGACTGATTAAATGGATGTGATGTGATATAACAAGATCATATAACGTGAACATTTTGATTGGTTATTCTTTCTTTTTCCCGGAATAAGCAGTTGATTTAAAGGTAATACAAAGTTTTGGGAAATTTTGAAAATTGGGTGCATAGTGAATCTTTACAATTTTGATATATTTGGATGCCCCTGTGGATGTATTATAAGCACTAAAACAATTAGCCCCAGAAACATTTCTGTTTTCGAGAAAAATTGAATATAATTTACCGGTGCTCCCGGTAAATTCTGATAAATTTCAAATAGCGCCTATGGCCGTACAATGCTAGCTGCGACCATGAAAATCACAGAATATGTAGTTGGGATATATACTTTCCAAATGGGAATTGCTAATCGGTCGATTTTAGTCAAGAAACATTGTTTCATAGCTAAATTAATATCTTGACCTTGAGAGGGAGCTATACAACACAAACAGTTTATTATTTATAATTTCATAACTTTAGACTCCATTTCAACCGCGACAAAGATCAATGTATATTGTAGGAACGCATATGCTTCCAATATGTTAATTTGAACCAAATTCATGACCCCATACCAAAACTTTGTAATACCTTTAATGTTTCATGTCATTATTATGTTTTCTTCATTAATCAGGGAGAGGCAGAGCGATGGGAAGAGGAGAGTGAGAGTAGAAGAGGGTGTAAGAAAGAGAGAGAGAGAGAGAGAGAGAGAGCGAGACAAAGAGACATAGACAGAGTAATAGAGAGGGACAGACAGACAGACAGACAGACTGATATAGATTGACAGAAAGAAAGAGAGAGAGAGAGAGAGAGAGAGAGAGAGAGATGATAAACATGGGTTATGAACGTGTCAGTATTATCCTGATCATCTTTGCAGTATAGACACCATTATTGTAGACATGCTGAACAGATGTTACAGGTGTAAAGCGCTTAGGGACATTTGTATTAAGCGCTATATAAATTAAATGTTATTATTATTATTATTATGATGACCCTGGCATAGTGAAAAGTGTTATAAACCATTTCACATCTCTTGTTTGTTAATTCACTTTCTCTATATCCAAAAAATTACAGCCGTTACGATTAAAGCTACTATTCATAATTCAAAACAATATGACAAGTCCATGCATGCTGTATTTCTGTCGGTGACCTTTGCTGTAAACTTTAGGCAACGCTTGCCGCCAAGAATATCGATAACGCCATTTATCTACATTTAGATAGCTGAGATTATAATTATCATGATGGATCATTCTGTCATAATTATATCAGATAAGAAGAGACCCGTTACTGAATTGTTTTAAATATACATCCTCATATTACGGTTATGCCTTACATCGTAGGCAAGTATTATTTGAATCTTCGCAATCATGAATTTTGTGGGAATACTTTTTCTCCTGGTATTGGTTGCTTGTGTTGCAGATGCCAAATATGAAGGGTACGTATGATTAAAAACAATCTTAATAATTATTTCCATATTTTACTCTATGTCTGTGTTTGTCTTTGATTATATTTCTGTCTCTGCTCTCGTTCCGTCTCTCTCTCTCTTCCTCTCTCTCTCTCTCTCTCTCTCTCTCTCTCTCTCGCTCTGTCTATCTCTCTCTCTCTCTCTCTCTCTCTCTTTCCTTCCCTATCGTTCCGTCTCCTAAGACGAATGAGATATTCACGTAGAGGTACATGTTTCCCGATATACTTTAATCCATCCAAAAAGTAACTACATTTTGAATTTTGAACGGTCAATTAAAACATTGTAAAGTGTACAATAATTATGAGACTTTTATGAAACAATTATGAAGTTAAAGGGAGAACGAGAGTGCCGAAGAGGAATACCTGATTAACTGATTACCATCAATTAATTAATGTTCACTGTTTCGATTTAAGTTACCAAGTATGGCGGATAACACCAGTAACCGAGCACCATCTTGAATGGCTGAGTGACCTTGAACGGACTAGAGGTGAAGAGGTAAGGAAAGGGGTCCTATCAGAGGGACGGAGTGTGACAAAAATATGGCTTTGAGGCAAAGTGAAAGGGAGGCGCCAACTGTTTTACTATATGTTTGCTGAAACCTTACCCTCTACCTTTAATTTTTCTTTTTTTTTCTCGCTCTTCTTTCTTTTCTTCTGTTACTCGCCTTTTTTAATTTGTTGTCACCATCGAATTTGGGGACTCATGCCCCTGAAGTTATCCCACTGTCTGATAATTACACAATATTACAATTACTAGGCCACTGTATGAAGTCGAATCTAACCGAGAATTATACTTCAGATTACAAAGCTGCTTTAGTCGTGAGAACTGTTCCAGCTGGTTAATTTAGAGTCTAGGCGCTCGCTTTATCTCGTTTTTATTTGAACAACATTATTATTCGATAAGCGGTAAAAATACGTGGACTTATTACCTGGGATGGGTTATTCAGTCACAAATATTAAGACCCGTTAATAACCGCATCTCCCGATAGCACACCATACATGTTATACTGTCATATATTCCCAGTTTTCCAAGGTAAAATACGTTAATATCTTTAATTGATAGATTAGTTACTATACATCGTCCAATGAAATCAATAACGACATAACTGTCATACATCAGTTAATTAACAGTTGGCTTACACACAGTAGGCGAAATAATATTGATAATTGAATAAATGAACAACCAACATCATTTATATCACCAATCTAAAAGGAATAACCATTATCAGTATCGACCAATCCGTCAACAATCCCAGCCAATAAAAAATGTGTAATTAAATAATTTCTACCTTGATTCATTTCGATGTTTTACTTTTGTTATTGCTTTAACAGTTTGATTTCTGGACCCCTGTCCTTAAAATACGAAATCACCCTGTCGATGTAATGGTACGACCCGAGCTCCAGGCCCCTCTGCGCATGCTCTTGAAGCATAAGGGACTGGGTTTCGATGTCAATATAGATGACGTCAGCGTACTTGTGTCCAATCAGATGTCAGAAATATCAGAAAGGCGGGAAAGAGAGCAATTGAGTGGGACTGCGTTGAGTACCTTCGACTATAACGTTTATCATCCTTACAACGAGGTAATTAATTAAATGGCATTTGTTCATGCCCTGAAGAAGAAAACAAAATCCCGATGAAATGATGCATCAAAATCGTTGCAAATGATATTCAATTCAATTCAATTCAATTCGTTTTATAAACCATTTAAAAATCAGAAAACAGTATAGAGTACCGAAGTTGTGACGTCATCAAAATCAATTTTTAGAATTTCTCAATTTTTTCTTAATTTTCCGAAAGAGCATCAAAAATAATGTCCAAATGTCGAAAACCAATTCAATATGTTAAGTATTGGCTGAGATATGACCATCTGAATAAATATATTCCATAAAGGAACTCAGTGTTATATGCTCTGGCTCCTAACCAAGCTTAGTTTTAAAAAAAACATTAAAACATTAAGCACTAAACAAACAGGTAAAGGGAAATAGGAAAAGATGAAATAAGAAAACGTAGGAAGGAGAGATGAAATCACATGTTTATTTGGCATAGGTATTGGTTATTATTGAACGTTTGAGTTTGGTTTTTAAATGAAGTAACATTATATATTGGAATAGAATATAGATATATTTGAAGAAGCCTATTTCTTCTGCCTGATTATCCTGCAAAGAATAGCATTATTGTATTGTCACAAATTTGTATTTTTGTTAACACCTTTCGCAGTCTATCTACATGTATGTCACCAAAGGTTTTTCAAGTGCAAAACATACCCGGTTTTTAATGTTGCAATTTCATGTAATTCTCTCTCTTTCCTGAACCCTGAATCTATTTTTTAAATTTTGTTGAAATTAAATAGATTCAGCAATGGGTTGATGACATAGCTAGTGAATATAGTCATATCGTCACACCATTTCTGCTTGGAGACTCATACGAAGGACGACCCATTAAAGGAATCAAGGTTGGTAAAATATATCTTTCACATATTAGTTTGCTTATTTAAAGAATGAGCTCTTGTCAAAATGGAATATATTTGATCACGTTTTCATTCGATAAGAAAATAACATCACACTGGCAAAGTCGGATAGAGAGAATTGCTCTTGAAATGCCATTATAACCCAAATATTACTAGAGATTCTTAACAATTAAAGTTCCATTTTTTGTGTGCAGTCCTTTAACTCGTTTATATGTGTAGTGCTGCCATTGTATATGATTTTTCAGCAAGATTGACTAAATTTCATCACTTTGATGATTTCAAAATCGCACAATATGTCATAAACATTCTTACTTCATAAATCAACCTCCCCCAATAACTTCTAACTTGACGAAGAGGACAACAAAGTTGAATATGGTATAACGGTACAAGGGCGAAAGTGCCATGTCTTGTGAGGCTCTATATAGTTTGGCGGTGGGAATGACTATAGTTCCGTACATAATACAAATTATCGACACTGTTGTCACTACTGTTTTCAGCAATTAAAACTAGCAGGTTTACTGATTTGACCAATGTCATGTTCATCCTCCTTTAACCGAGAACACGAAGTTCTGTTTATTTTAACGTTGATGAATGACGAAAGAGTGATGAGGCCAGTAGATTTACGCTTTATAACACTGACTTTGAACCAATGCTATTGCTTTTAAAGATTCGAGGAACTGGAAGTCAGTCTGCTAACCCACCAGGTGTCTGGTTTGAGGGCGGTATTCATGCTCGAGAATGGGTCTCACCAGCTACTGTCATGGGATTCACTCAAAAGGTAGGGAAGAGAGAAAGAGAGAGAGAGAGAGGGGAGAGAGAGAGAGAGGGAGAGAGAGAGAGAGAGGGAGAGAGAGATAGTGGAGGGGAGTGAAAGAAAGAAAAGAAGGAAAAGCGCGTGGAGAGAAGAAGAGGGGAAAGGGAGAGCTGTGGGGACAAAGAGAAGGGATAGAGATAAGGGGAAGGGGGAAGAAAGAGAATGAGCTGTAGGAGAGAGAGAAAACGAAGGGAAGAGGGAGGGAGAGAGAAAAAGAGAATGAGTGTGTGAGAGAGAGAGAGAGAGAGAGAGAGAAAAGAAAGGGTGGGCAAACATTACAAGAGAGTTAGTTCTTCCTAGCTTGAATTGTCACAAAGCTACAAGTGTTGATTTTATACTCCAGCTTTCATTATTGTTGAAACTAGAATTTTCAAGCATTTTTCTCTGTTTGGGTTTGTTTGCCTGCCTGTCCATTTCCTTCCATTCATTGCACTCCCTTTTTGCTCCTTATTTCAAAGCTTCTGGATGAGTACAACAATGGTGACGACCTAGCTGTCAAAATGTTCGACAACCTAGACTGGTACATCGTCCCATCTCTGAACGTTGACGGATATAGCCACACTTGGTCATCGGTACAAAATCATGTCAAAATCTATCTCCATCCTCCTCGTACTAGTATTGAAGCAGGCGAAATATTGATTCCAAAAGGAGATCTGTGTAACTTCAAATCGCATCAATAAATGTTACTTTTTATAAGTCTTAAAGAATCATATCTTGCTATATTGTTATGTACATGTTGACCTTTGTGTACACTGAAATAATTAGAAAATGACAAAAATCATTACATTCATCTACTCTAAACAGTCAACGAATATACAAACAGATTTTTATCTTTTCCAAAAGGAATTTCTACATTTTGACGAGACGAAATTAATTAATCGAACTACAGAAGAGACAGAATACACTTCACTGATCATAATTTTCATTTCGTACAATGTTGATTACAGATAGAGATATTTCCCTAAACAGTGGATGCTTTAAAAAAAATCCCAGTTATTAATTTACCTTTCTATTAGTTAATGAATAAATTAATCGATTCATTTAATTATTATTATTATTTTTTTATTATTTATTATTGACCATTCATTTATTTATCGATTTATTGATCTATTCATTTATTAACTTATTTATCTGCTTATTTATTTAATCATGTTTCTGTTTTTCAGGATCGAATGTGGCGCAAGACCCGGTCAGAAAACCTTGCATCAGCTTGCACTGGTACGGACCCAAACAGGAACTGGCCCTACGAATGGGGAGGTATGTCGTCAGAAGCGTCCCTAAAAATATGGTCACAACCCCAAAAAGTAGCCTGCTCGGCGGCCGGGCGGCGAGGTTTTAGCCAATTTCATCCGGGCATCGAGCGGCGCGGCAGCCGCCTGGCCCCTGCTTGTTTTTAGGGCATCGCTCGGTCGCCGCTGAAGTTTTAGCGCAGAGTTAAATTCGGCGGTCAAAGGCTGCCGAGTGGTCGCTGCCAGGCCGCCGCCCGGTCGCCGCTAGAAGATCAGTCGGTCACTTGGCGGCGAGTTCAAAATCGGTCGGCAGCCTTTGACCTAGCGGCTTCGATTTTTGACCACCGGGCAATTTTTTTAAACAGCCGGTGGCCGATGGGGGACCGCTCGGGAATCGGTGGGTCATCAGTCGGTCACTGCCGGGACGCCGCCCAGAGAAGCTCCCCGATTTCGCCCAGTTTTGACCTAAAATCGACCGGCGACCGACGGGAAATCAACAGGGCACCGCCCAGGCATCGCTGAGGCTCTACAGCCTGCTCGGCGTCTCTAAAAATCGTTGAGCGATGTCTAAATTCCAGCAGCGACCGAGCAGGCTACAAATCGGTCGGTCGCCGCTCTGAGTTGTGACTATAGCTTAACATCCTGTACAGACTAAAGGTAATATGAAACTCGTATGTAATAGTGTCGTGGTCTAGTGGATAGGTCACCAGACTGTGAATCACATGGCGTCTGGCCGGAATACTACCCAGGGAGCAGATCGTGTGCACTATTATGCGCAATTTAATCCAGTGACAGGGGTCATAATAATTACAATGTAAAGCGCTGGTTAACGTATTAGCCATACAAATGTGACTACTATTATTGCGAAAAGGGTGCACAGACTATATAACATCGTAACTATACAAAAACTACGTGTAGTTACATTTGCAATTAATTTCCTTTCTCATTTTCTTTATTTTTTCCGGGGGAGCGGTTCTCTCTCTCTCCCCCCCCCCCTGTTCCTCCCTATAGCTTTGCCACTTGCAGAGCTTTTTCGGAAGAGAATGCCTTCTGAAAAGATTAGAGACAAATTCCTTATACACGTATTAAACCTCGAATTCTTCTGTGTTTATGCAGGTGTCGGGGCCAGTGCATGGGAATGCTCAGAGACCTACCGGGGCTCGAATGCTCTCTCCGAGATCGAAGTCGAACGCGTCGTCAATTTCTTGCGACAGAAGAAGACCGACGGGCAGGACTTCATGGTGTTCATCGACTTCCACAGTTACTCTCAGGTCATCATTGCACCGTGGTCGTACCTCGATTCGAATCCTCGCACCGAAGACTTTGACGACCAGGTTAGTCCCTTGGAAACATGATAAATAAAGGTGTCGTGGTCGAGTGGACACGTCACCGGACTGTCGATCACAAGGTCTGCGGATCGAGTCCAGCCAAGGTACCAATTTCCTTTGGCAGGACATAGATCTACATTTGCCACACTCAGCCAAGGTGATGTAAATGGGTACCTGGCAGGAATTAATTCCTTGAAATACTAGAGCGCCGTAATGGCCGCCGTGCTAAAGCCAGGGTAATAATCGGGCAGCGCCAGGAGCGTCACGACGTGGCGGACATGTGCGCTATATAAGAAGCCGTTATTATTAGTATAATTATTGTAAATGAAATAAATAAATAGATAAATAAATAAATAAATAATAATGTTAGGACTGTTCATTTTGCATTCAGCGCTTGTGTAATGACGTCACTCCCATGCGGAGTGACGCAGTTGTACATCAGCACAATGATCATAACGGTATTCATATTATGTTCTACTTTTTGACAATCTTTGTGTGTAGTACTGTTATTGATCCCTAATTAGTCTTGGGTGACTATTAATCCCTTCCTTTGTTTTCCACCTACCATAGATGGTTTTGGCGTCGGCTATGCAGACCGCCATGATGGATGTGCATGGTGTCGAGTATCAGTACGGGGCCGGTGCCGAGATATTATGTGAGTAATATGTTTTCTTTCTCTCTCTCTCTCTCTCTCTCTCTCACACTCTCTCTCCTCGAGGCTCCTCCTCCCCCTCCTTCCACCTCCTCCTTCCTCCCCTTCTCCTTCTCCTCCTTCTAACCCTTCGTTTCCTCCTCCTCCCTTCCTCCTCCTTCCCCACCAACAATTTTCTCCTCCTTCTCCTCCCACTCCTTCTTCCCCTCCTCCTCCTCCTCTTCACCTACTTCTTCTAATGTATATCATTATTCTTTCACCATATTCATCCTTTTTCTCTTCCTTCCCTCATTTCTCTCCTGACTGATGAAATCCCTTTTCTCGACTCCACACCTACTTCTGTTTTCCAGCTTATTTGGGAATATATTTGGAAGCTGAAAACGCCAGTAAAAGTCCTGAAAAATGAGAGCCGTGATGATAGGTCTCATGTTTGCTAATATCCTTGTATTATCTATGTCCTATGATTGTTATTTTCTATTATTGTGCTATGTATTATTATTTTCTGAGAGAGCCAAAGTTTTTTTTTCTCGGATTTCCGACATTATCCTCCGCCAACAGTTTCTCCGAACTTAATTGTGTCAGAGGTGTAGGGTATAGGGTTAAAGTTCCAATTGGGTTTCAGGTTAGGTTTATGGTTAGGGTAAAACGCTCGTCATACCGACGAGACCGACATCATACCTACAGCAGACCGACCCCCACCCCCTCCCCATTAAAAAAGGTTAAAATATACATCATATATTATATACACTATGGCCAACAATAAGTCGGTTAGGAGTCGGTCTCATGTCGGTTTTACAGAGTTTGGTCCAGCGCTAAAGTTATGAAGTCGATTAGTGTACATGTATATACCCGGTTGCCCAGAAAGTTAGAATAAATTTTCTTTACCTCTTTTCACGAAATAATTGTGACGATATGATTTTCTTGTTGATATCTTCTAAGAACTTCATTTATCTATAGAGTCATAGAGATTGCTCAACAACGCTCTGAGAAGATGTCTATCAAGAATAAATCATATTGTTATCATTATTTCATGAAAAAGGGTTCACCCACAACAAAAAGTGAGTCATTTGACACATTTAAGCATAATTTTCGTGAGTCAGGTGTAAATTGACTCATTAGTAACAACCAATGAGTCTCTATTGACTCATTTATATTTCACCAGTGTGTCAATCATGAGCTGACGCATTTGCAAAATGCTTCGACTGACTCACATGGTCGTAAAAAATGAGTCAAGATCGACATAAGAGCATTTTAGAAGAAAAAAGTGAGTCAACTTGAAAGTGAGGCTGTATGCATGCGCGCGCATGCTTTCGTGACGTCATCCAAAATGCGCATTCTCGAGCCATATTTGAATTCCCGATCGACGACGCGACGTCGCCATCTTATATCTTGGATTCAGAAGAGTTTTGACTGCAGCTAGTGAAAAATTGGTACGCATAATTATTCATATGGTTTTAAACGATGATTTTTATGACTGGATTCGTGGGCTGAATCTTCTGATTATTATACAAATGATGCATGCGTTCATTTTACGATATCCGCACTCGAGTTGATGAGGCTGTGTGTAACTTAACTATAGATTCTACTGTATCGCACGAAGCCGTGTCGAATGAAAACATGCATGATCTTGCATCATTGTTTTATACAACGAAACTCCTAGATCCTTGTTATTTGATGTAAAACGAATTAATTCAAGATTGTTTCGTGACAGTATGGGTGACAAATAAATCTCAAGTTAAGGCTTAATTTAGTGCGTACAAAGTAGATTTTTCAGATTCGGGTAGCGGGGCCACCGATTACATCGCTAAAATGTGATATTTTAGGATATATTTTCCATTGCAAATGTGGACAGTGACTCTGGCATGGTATGGTATGTGTGTGATAGGCCTAAGGAGTAGGGGGTCTATGTCATGATGCACCCACAACAAAAAGTGAGTCACCCTTACTCAAATTGATGAGTCACTGGTTTGTCCGTACAGCGAAACACTTGAAGGATCATGTGAGTCACTATGACTCGATACAAATGAGTCTTATTTATCTAAGACTCACTTCAAGTGAGTCTTTAAGACTCATTTGTATCGAGTCATAGTGACTCACATGATCCTTCAAGTGTTTCGCTGTACGGACAAACCAGTGACTCATCAATTTGAGTAAGGGTGACTCACTTTTTGTTGTGGGTGTTGGGTTAAGAAAAATTATCCCAACTTCATTGGCAACAGGTGTAATGACTGTGTATATATCGACAGTGGAGCAATGTCGCAGTAGCAGTTGTCGTGGAACATGAGGAGATCCTCCAGTTTCAGAGAACAGTATTTCTTCTTTTCTTCCAGATGCCTGCTCGGGTGTGACCAGTGACTGGGGTTATGCCGCCTTCTCCCGATTCGGAGACGACACCCAAGGGGGACTGGGCGCCAAGTATTCCTACACGGTGGAGCTCCGTGACACGGGCGAGTACGGGTTTTTGCTCCCCGAGAACCAGATTCAGCCCACCTACGAAGAGAACCACGCTGCCGTGCGCGCTATAGGGGCCCATGTCCTGGGCGAGCTTGGTGTCACTGTTTAATACACGTTTAGTAACATCTTTAAGCCAACTACATTGTCGAAAATATCTATCAAAATATGAAAGAATTTACTCAAGTTTGATTTGATCGATTGCTATAGGGACCCTTAATAGAATCTATTTAAAATGAAGAGATTCTCGTAAATTTGATCCTCCGGCGTAATCAAATTCATTCGGATACAATTATTATTGTAATGCGTTGGAATATACGGTATCAGGCGCGTACGCAGGGGGGTGTTTGGGGGGTTAACCCCCCCCCCCTTTGGTATTTTTATGTGTGTAAACCCCCCTAAAAAATCCCTAAAACCCCCCCCCCCTTTGGATTTTTTTTTTTTTTAAATTATTATAAAAAAAAAAAAAAATTACCCCCATGGCTGACCTAAGAAAGGTGACCTTACCCCCCCCCCCCAACGGAGCAAAATATCAAATTTTCAAATTTTGAGACCAAAAAAAAAGTGTCCTCTTACCCCCCCCCCCCCCCCCCCCCCCCCCCCCCCCCCCCACTGAGCGACTTTTCGGCTGGCTGAGTCGTTGCGATTTTTTTTTGGGCCCCCCCCCCACTGAGCGACTTTTTGGCCGGCGCGATTTTCAAATTTTGGACCCAATTTTAAAAACCTCCCCTTGAAAAAATCCTGCGTACGCCACTGTACGGTATTATGGGGGAAGCGTCCCAATATTAAAGGCCCCCAAAACGAAACAACAGAAAGTAAACAAACAAACAAAATTCATTAAAGTTTTTATCTGGCATTTTTTTGCAAATCCAGAATAAAAGTCATATCCCGTCTCATTAGGCCCCCCCCCCCCCGCCCCCGCTTATCAATTTTAGAATACGCCACTGTAAATCTCGATGTTAGTTCGGTTTAGTTAATCATTAAACCATGAAGAAATGCTTTGCAAAATATTTGGTGTTTTTCTTAGAACAATCTTGAATTTTGTTTTAGGAGGAGGAGGAGGAGGAGGAGCAAAAAAAGATGGGTTGAAGAGAGAGTGGGTATAAGATAGAGAGAGGGGAATAGGGATGGGAGAGTGAGAAGGGGAAAAAAAGGGGGAAAGAGGTGTGGGGGAAGAGAGAGGGGGAAAATGGTCAAAGAGAGCAGGTTAAGTGAGATGTAGAGAAATAGAAAGAAAGAGAGAGAGAGAGAGAGAGAGAGAGAGAAGGGAGAAAGAAAAAAGACGACAAAGAAAAAGAGGAAGATGAGGGGGAAAGAAAAGAGGATAGGGGAGAGAGGGGTAGGGAGATAGACAGGAAGATACAAATACAGAGAGCTAAGGAGAAAGATATAGAAAGAGAGAGAGGAGAGAGAGAGAGAGAGAGAGAAGGAAAGAGAGGGAGGGAGATAGAGAGAGAGAGATAGAAAGAGATAGAGAGAGAGAGAGAGAGAGAGAGAGTGAGAG